>JAQFXL010000445.1:0-21096 GCA_034693445.1 Edwardzetes edwardsi
AAAAGTGTAACTTCTTTTTAATCGATGTTTTTCTTGATTTTGATTTTTCTGTCAATTTGGCAAAATTTCGTATTAATTAACAAAACATTATATACATTATCGCAAAGTTTTTCACTGATTTTCTATCGATTTTTCATTTTTTTTGTTGATTTATGCAATGAATTACTTCATTATTTTTAATTCATATCGCATTTATTCTGTGCTCAATCAGATGTCAATGACCGGACACATTTTCCTCAATATTTATTATTTCAAAATCAAACAAAAGTTATAGAAAAGATCAACCTGATTGAATCTAGTGAAACTCATTATTATATTCCTGACAATTACCTAGAGATCCAAATTAATGGTAACAAAATTGAATTATCTTGGTGAATATGCTACACTGCATTTGGAAGCGCATGTGCTCTGTCGGCACGGCGTTATCCACGGCGTTGCGCAATACATACCAACGGGTTAGGCTTCAGATGTGTTGTGCAGTCGAGTCGACTACTCATCTGCTCAGCAATATCTTGCAGTGAATGCTAAAAATATTGTTCCAAAACTGATCCGTGCAAAACACGTTTTGGAATTCTCGGCTAAAATATTTGATTGCAATTCAAATGATTTGAGAATTGAATGTCAATTAAAATAAATAACAATTAGTTTTGATTGAAGCCAACCATTGACTCGAATTCACAGCTGATATCAACTCTGATGTCAGTGACTCTGAACTCAAGTGTTATTCAAGTCTTTATGGTTTTTCATGTGTTAGTCATAAAAAGATTTTTGTGATTTTTTCCCACAGAAAAGTTGAAACTATTTCATCCAATTTATCAGACTTTCATCGGAAGCGATAAAATCAGTGGAAAATTATTAATCAAATTGTGTTTAACACAAGTGTTTTGATTTTGCAATAAATGGCGCGAAAGTAGTGGTCGTGACTTATGATTGATTTGCGTGACTGTCCTCTCAGACACACATTCAGCGTCTTTTCACTCGAGATTTGCAGTTAATGTCAGCCCAGAAAAAGCCGAATCAACTTTTGATGTGAAGCCCTTAGGCTATAGACATTGATGACTATCCCGATGTAAGTATGGAGCGGAGGAAATGCTTATTATATTTATTTACTGATAATCAATACCATATATAAGCCATACATAACCGACACTCGAATTAATCGATAAAATTCATGGTATCATAAAAACCCTGTTCATAAAAACCACTTAAAATCTGATTGATGTGAAACATTTGTAATATCCAAAGCAGTGATGGACATACCATTTATACCGGCATGAAGTGCAGTGCACTCTCTCTCTCTCTCTCAATCTTAATTCACTTGATCAAGGCAATAATTTCCTGAAAAAGTGTTGTGACGCCCACTTGTCTGTGTGGTGATTAACACAGAGAGTAATATGTATTCAAAATGCATTCCCTGTCATATCATTAGTAAAGCCCTGTCTTTGGTCTCAGTTATTGCACTTCTTTTCTCTTTTGACATTTTTCCTGATTAACATCTATGGCTTCGACTGTAATGAAGAATAAAAGAGTCAATGGATCAAAATGAATGACCAATTGATTCATTAAGGAAGGGTCTACAGGAAGTCATTTTCACAGCCATTGCCGGCGCTCTCCTAAGAGTGTTTAATATCCAGATATTGTCTGTCAATAAAGTGGACAGAATGACAGCCATTAATTAAGTCTAAATTAAAGCTAAACTGCCAGTCCTTAAAACCGGCCAATAGGTTGTCATACAATGTGTCCAAAGTTGAGGAGAAGAAACTAATTATCCAAACTTATTGAGCAATTGTTTGTCTGCGCTCTGGTTTGGGCTATACTTTACAACAGCAGTAAAAGTCGATAACTAATAAATTTAATGAATCGGAATATAACTGATTGTAAGTATAAGTCAGTAGTGATTGTCTGAATCACTGCTCAACAAAACTCATGGCATATATTCTCGACTGAAAAATATGATTTACTGTCTTTCAAGAGTTAGACAATGACTCAGAGCGTAGAACAGAGGGTCACCATAAAAATGTTGCACAAAAAGGGAGAGAAAGAGTCAGAGCTGAGAGAAAGACATAAATTAAGAATAATATAAATGATGAGAAACACAATGAAAGCAATATTTCATATGAAATAAAAATAGACACCAAATATGAGCCGATACTCTATATGTAAGGGTAAGCCGAAAGGCCAGTGCCGGTCACAGTCAGTGCTCTAACAACTATTAAAGTTAAAGACAGCGATCATAAACTTCACTTTTCGCCAGAAAAAAGGCTAATAATAGTAATGATGGAATTTTTTTTGCTATCTTTTTGATGTTAACTATAAAGAGATGTGAAAAATAACAACTCTTTTTTGAATTGCAATTTAACACATCCTTTGCCTTTTTTGTCATAATCTCAACAATTTTTGCAATTTGTCTGCCATTCTGTCTTCTCTTATAGCTGTCCACTCAATCTAATTGTTCGCTTAAGCATTAAAATAATTGCAAAAACAAATCAATAATTGTTTTTTTCTGTCTTTATTATTGCCATCAGATAAGGAAAGTGTTTCGGTGCAGAAAACAGTCTTTTTCAGGTAAGACCTATTTTTTGTTGTTGCAAATTATTGTAAATTCTGTGCCTTTCCTGCGCTCTGTTGTCTGTAAAATAATTTTATAGATTACCGGCAATTGTAGTGAATTAGAAATATTTTGATTGATCAGAACAATTGAAAATACATTTAAAGTGTTCTTCAAATGTAATCCAATCAATCACTTTGTGAATGACTGACCAAAACATAATCAATAATCGAGCGATCGATTGAGTCATGAGTTCAAGACTTCAAGTCTATTGTCGTTATCCTAAAGACAACATTATTTCCAATTTACATCAAATCCCTTCAGATTCTTACAAAAACAAACCATTGTGGGAATTGCCATAGCTATACATAAGATATGCTCATTCAGAAGTTCATTTATTTCACCTTACACTTGAGCTTCGTCAGAATTTATGTCTTGTATAAATAAAATCTATTGTTATTTTGTAAAAATTATGATTTTATTCTATGTTATTAACATATTCTGACCATTTCTGCCTTTTCCCCATTCAATCAATTTTTGTTTCATTTAATTTCGGTTATAGTTTGGGTGGACTTATATTTATTAATCATTTAATCCGATATAAACCTAATATGAATTACATTTTTTTGTTGGGACTTAATATTTGTCAATTCAATAACGATTGACGATAAAACAATCGTGGATTAAGTGTTTAAATGAACTTGATCAAAATGAGTATTTTCATGGTAAAGTGATTACGTCATATATTAATACTGGGGCTTATTTATGGTATATTCTGAATGTCTTTCCCACCAAATCCTAATGAACGGACAGATTTCGTATTTTTTGAATTTTGCTTCTCTATGTACTGCAGTGAAGTATCTTTTAAGTTGCATCGAAGCGAATAATTTTTTGCAACTAAAAGCAATTATAATTCAATTTATAGTTGCGATGAATTTATTTATTCTAACATTTTTGCCCTCTTTTTTCGTCTGAGTTTATATTTCCCGAAGAATTAATTGATTTTTTACCCAGCATTTGAATAGTAAGGAAATACCAATACAATAGTTGTCAAAATGATGACTGAATTTTTTCTTCGTTTCTATGCCTTTCATTCTGAGTGCAATCATAAAGTGTGGAGAGAGATGTAGACAATGATATGACGTAACCAAGAAGCGAAATGTCAGGAGTTCATCGATGTTTATCCTATGGATTGGTTATTAAAACTTGGAAAAAAATAAATATTATTTTAGTCTTTCCTTTTTAATTGAATGAAATGATGACTTGTTATGAGTCAAGTTATATCTTGAAAGGCATTACTTATTGAAAGCAAATTAATTGAAAGTATTGCCTCTTATCATAGTTAATGAGAAGAAACGCAAAGTTATAAAGAATATATGTCTTAGCTCTGCAGAAAAAACAGCGAACATATCATTACCTAATGATTAGTCTACTGTTCATTATATTAGTTGTCATTCATTTTAATATATACTTTGACTGATATTTTCCGGCTAGAGCCAATATTATGCTTCAATGGCATGAATAGATGAGAGATTACTCAAACTCACGATGAATTGTGATTTAAAATAAAGCTTCAATTGCTTGCGGTTTAAAACATTTGTCAAACGTTTAATTTGTTGAAATATTTTATTTGCTTTTTTTAGTCTAAATTTTTCATTTTAGTTGACAATGTATTTATAAAAATAACTGATAAATTCAATAAAGTGTACATTGATTGAGGGTCAGTCCACAAGTGATTGTTTGTATGACCTGATGATGAGTATACTATTGATAAATGATGTGGTTTTGTTAGATTTGCTGCTAATGATGAGCGCCAGAGACAGTACACAAATAATAAACAATATTATTCGCTTCGATGCCATTCTGTCATAAACTCAATTGTACTGTCATTTTGTGTCTTCAATGCAGAAAAGATAATAACCGATAAAATTGTATTTGTCTTCGAAATTAAAACAATTTTTTGCACTTAAATGTTCGCCAAATGTATTGAATATTGCATTTAATGCTGTATTAAAGTGAAGTTTGAGTCAAAGCACATATCGTTTACTCAGTAAATATGAGATAAGAATTTAATTGAATTTGTATTAAACAAAATGGAAATATTATATATATTCTGTGATATGATATATATATATAGAATATACAGAATATTAGTTATAATCAAATGATAAATTGCGGTTCAGTTATGCTCTGTGTAATTGTATAGCAAGCACAGTTTATTCAAACGAAGAGCGCATTTCTTTGAGCTCCCGATTCGTATACTAAATAAAATTGAGTTTTTCTCTAGCATTCAGTTGAGACACTTCTTACTGAATGTGTTTCGACATAAATTGAAATATTGATTGACTGATCAAATTATCAATTATCGGGAATTGCATCAGTTTGACATTGATAACTTACATGTAAGTGTAACTTAACTGGTTTAATTGAGTTTATACTTTGGGTGAAAAAGGAAAATTCTGCTTTTCGAATTAATTTCACGATTCCTTATAGAAATAGGCTTGGTTATAATCAAGTTAATTAGAGAAATGAGAAATTTTAACAAGCTTATTTAGAAACTAATTATGAAAACCAAATGGCGATAAATTAAATCTTGTACATTTCATTGAATTTGGTTTCCTGTCATTAAGTGAAAGTCGCAGAAATGTAATCACATTTTTCTTTTTTTATGAATGATTGGATGAAATTTCATTTTCACAATCAATGTCTTAACGGACTTAATGTCAGTTCATTGAAAACCTTTTATACTAATGAACTGAGGCTTAGATTCTTTCAAAAATAGTTTTATATTTTATTTTTTCTCTATTTTTACTTTAATTTTCAGAATTCAGACTAAATTATAATAATTTCGTTAAATTTGAGTCTTGGAAATGCCATTTTCCAAATGTTTTATTCTTGTCGTCAATTCCTGAGCACTGGTTTTCGTAATAATAATAAACGAATTCAATTCATTAGAGTTGAATAGAAAGAGAAAATTTTTGAATAAAAGTGATGCAAAATTAGGCTAATTTTCATAGCACTGACACAACACAGCAAACAGTCTGTGCTCTTCACAGCTCTAATAGTGCCAAGAATTCAATAGAGTGTATAATAGAGGGAAAGAGAGAATAATTTGAAAAATCATGAGACCCTTTGGATTGCATGCATGAAAAATGGACAGACATTATATCCATCATTCTATACAAGAGCCTTTTGCAGCGAACATTTGTAGTGCAAAAATATTTTGGGCCCATATATCATACGTTTGTATCTTTTAAATGGCTTCGACTCAGCCCTCACTCTATCAAAATCTCAGCCAAATGTGAGCTTAAAATTGTATTTTCAAAATTTTCATGCATTGAATTTTATTTTGTTTTTCTTCCTGGATAAAATACATTTTTCATTGAAAATACTGATCTTCAGTTGAATCGGTTCTCTTCCTCTCCTCCCACTCCCGAAACACATCATTGTAATGATGTTCACATTTTATACTTTGCGAAAATTGAAACAAAACTCACATTTTCTTAGAGAAAGTATTTTATTAAAGAATATATGAAAGAGTGCTCACATTTTTCGAGATAATAATCAGTTCCTTCTCTAAAACTATCTTTACTTAAATATCATTAGGAATTGCTCTCATATTATATGAATTTTTGTGTGACTAAAACACATGAATTGAATGTTTCAATTGAAAGACTTTACTATTGTTTGCCTAACTGTTAATACATTCGTAAAATAGTTGTTTGTTTGCACTTATGTTTTATTTGAAAGCATTTGATTTTGAATTAATTTTGATTCAATTTGTATTTGTTTTCAAATTCTGTTTGATTTAAGACCCGTTACTAATGTTGAAGTCAATAAATGATATGAATTATTCATTTTCACCATTTTTATATTGTAGTGTTTGCTTTTGATAACCATGCTGATCTCAAATAGTATCAAGATAGAGATCGAGAAATCATCGAGTTTGATGCATAAACACTTAAGAAAAGCGTCTCTTAGTTCGTTGCCATGACTACCATATTAGATGAGTGCTTTATTTGTATTAAACCAATTGAAATAATAAACTGAACCTGTTACTATGAAATTGAACAATCGTTTTGTTCGAAAATTCCGTTTATTTACTTAATGTCTTCTTCAATACACAGAATACACAGTAATTGTACTTAATTTCCATCCATTAGTTAAGATATATATAATTTTTATAAACATTTAATTAAAAATTCAATTTACATCCCTATATAAACGGCATATAATGTGCGAATACGGCTCTCTTGAACAGATGCTAGGCTATTTTAAAATTGAATTCTGAGAAATCACATAAATGACACCTTTAGTTGGCTTTGAATGTTTGAGGAAAGGAGTGTTTGAAAAGAGTGTTGAAAATATTTTTCTCATATAATGAATGTAACCAAATATTGATTAGAAGTGGTTCTGAAATATATGTTAGGCTTCACTTTCATTGTGTGATCAGTCGTCGGCATAGACTCAGTTGCGATAGATTTCACGTAAAATAAAATATTTCTGGCAATGAAAATATGAAGACATTCTTCGTTCTCATATCTGAAGAGTGTATTAAACTCTTTAACAGTTGACTCTTAGACAGTAATGCGAATCCTTCAATGAAAACAGATTTTCGCAATAATTCCTTAGTTTTGAAGAAAATATTTTTTGAGATCATTATTACTACAGACGAGAAATATTATGAGTTATATCTGTTTTCTATACTCTATTATAATTTATTTTTCGCTTAAAAGATCTGAACAAATATTTTGAGAGATACCATCGAAATTGGTTTAAAGTTTTTTTTGTCGAAAACATGCCATCGCTTGAAAATAATGGAAAAAGTTTTTCTTTTTTTGGTAAATATCAATATTTTCCTGCAATTTAAACATTGAATATTAGATTCGAGGAAAAGCTCTGCAAATAAATGGTTTTCTAGTTGGAAAACAGTGAGTATTTCTTGAATTGAATGAATGAAACCTGGATTTAAAATCACATAAAAGTCTGTATTATATGTTGTGTTTGACTTTGAATATAATTCTTTTGAATTGATTTAAACATTAAGACATTTGAATGGAACAAATGTTTTTATTCTAAAACTTCTATTATAATGAAATTGTTTCAGAATTTGAATAATAATTCATTTATTATAATAACTGCACAGAAATTATGCTTTTGGCCTAATATTAGACTATCGAGGGTTCAATTAATCGTTAAATTCAAATCACAGAACAAATGAATATTTTATGTAAATTTGAAAATCAATGATTCAAATGAATGGATTGTTTCTCTTCTTTTCCCTTTCTAGTGTACCTGATTATTATTATTGAGGGGAATATTTCCCTTATTTATGTAATCTTAAGCTTCCTCTCAACAAAAGATGGATTCAATGTATGATTGGTTGAGACCATTGTCTTACAGTCGTTAAAGAGTGCGTTTAACACTTTCCAGAATAACTTCGACCAAATTAGTGCGATTCCAACAATACTTTAACCGTTTAGGTAATAACTTCATGCAATGATTGTTTGTAAACAGTAGAAGCATTTGATTTGTACAAAGGCTGACGTGTTTGGTTGACAACTATTTTGGTTGAAGTTATTCTGGAAAGTGTCATAGGCACTCTTTAACGACTGTACAATTGGTTTCATAAATTGTGCTTTCTTCTATGAAATCAATTTATTCTTATTTTGTATAGTATTTTACTGAACCCGGTTTTGATGATAACGATTGAGTCGGTTATCAATTATTAATGTTTTTGTCTGTTTTCTGATAACCCAGTGATAAGTTATGGTATCTTTTGAACCCCTTTTACGCTGACATTTATATCTTGTTTGGTTTGAATTAGAAATGCTTTGAATTCAATTCATTTGAAATACAGTCCTAAGAGTTAAGTAAATAAGATTCTGAACTCTCTGTGAAAGAAAGTTTCAGCAAATAATCCGTTGAATTCTCTTTTGATTGAATTTCTATTCCAGTGGCAAAAATGTTTTGCAAGTTTATAGAAAATTCTTTATGTATAACTAGAAAAGTGATTGATTTGTTTCAATTCATTCTTGGAATTCTTATAATTCATTCTTCACTCAAAATCTCATCAAATTTGTTTCAATGGCAGAGAATTGGAGAATAAATGTAAGAATTGGAGATTCGATTCAAAAGATGTTTACTTAATCTAAAAGAAAATATTGTCGTCGTATAGAAAGTATAAATTAGAATCTATGAACATCTTCGTCATACAGAGGAATACCTATCAATGATGTATTACATTGTGTAGTGTCTGTCCTCTGGGGTTTGTTATAGAGATGTGCCGAATGTGTTTGCAATTCAGAAAAATCTATTTTATGACTCATTACAACTCAAGTCTTACATTAGAGTTAATGTTAAGGTCAGTAAAACTCGAAATTTGTCGTCATTAAAGAGTAGCGAATTCACCATTAATGAGGCTGTGCTGCAAAACAGACAGTCATCGGGAAGGACTGACTCTTGAGTGCTGTTCTCGACTGTTGTTCACAACTCAATACAGTTGTTATATCATATATTTGCACTCTTTGTCCCACTGTTTTATATTCTTGTTGTCAATTATATTGATGTCTATCACCAAATGGGTGTTTCCAATGGGGAGAGAGTGCACTCATCTGACTCTCCTACAGATCTAATGTGATGTTGGTGAATTTGGGCATCAAACGTAGATTAGAAGGACATTTCAATTTTAGTAATCGGGTGTAAATATATATCAAAACGAGTCCTCTCCTGTGCTCAGTCAGCTTTGGCTTGACTCCAGTGTTTATCAGTGTTTCTGTCAATTAGTCTTAAGACAAAGTATGCATTCATTTGCATCAGATGTGAATCAAAGAGTAATTAGAGTCTAGGAAATTATTTTGACACTAAATTTTTGGTCCAATAATTCAATAAATTAAAAGAGTTTTATGACTAGAATTTAATAATGAATTTTGTGAGTAATTTATTCAAAATGAGTTTCAAACACTTGAATATGCGATCAAATTAATTAAAATAGTTTTTGAAAATTCTTACGAAGAGCTCATTAAGAAGTTTGAAGATAATAATGGCGTCAAAAGACTAGTGCTCTACAAAAGGAGGATAATTTTTGAAGAGATTTGTTCGGCGCAGACATGAACTAAGATTACAACTGATATATGTCTTCATAAGTTGAATAGAGGAGAAATTCTTGTGACAAATAATTTATAGCATTATTTTCTAGATTTTATATATATTTTATTCGGGAAAAGTGAAAATCAAAACTGATTTCTTCATTTAAGAGACAAATCAGAGATAGAAAGAGAAAAATAATCGAATAAAAGGCAAACCTTTGCACCAAAAGTAAGAAACGGAAAACTTATTGAACTGGAATTCAAACATTTATATCAGTCTTATTTTTGCCAATCGATCCTAATTTTCTTTGTATTGGTTTTGTGCAAGTTTAGATTATTGTTCAAACCATTGTTTTAAGCCAAACATTGAAGCGCCCAGAAATCAAAACAGGAAATCTGCTGAATAGAAATGGCCAAGTATAATTGAATTTCTTGAAATGAGCAATGTTCATTCTTCAATTGAGTGATATTTATCTTTGTTAGTGTCGTAATTGAAATCGATTACATTTTCAATCAGTAGGCAGGTTATTATATTTCTCAATTTATCAAGACAAGTTTGCTATTATAGCTCAAAGCTGAATGGCACCATATGACACCATGGTGATCTTTGCAATAAGAATATAATTGTATGAATGATTTGAACAAACTTTGGATTTATATTAAACCTTATAACTGGTATTTGTTGACTACATGACAGCTAATATGATATGTCGTTATGCAGTGTAACGATATGTTTGCCCTTCTATTGGCATAACTATCATAACTACGGCACAGTTGACTGTTGGAGAAGAGCTGATGATAGCTAAGAGTTGGCTTCTCTTCACTCTTTCTATTCTTTTTTTTGCTGCGGTTTTGGGTGCAGTCTATGACTTATATGTTAGTCTATGTTATGATATGTTGTGTCCATAGAGTTGGGTTCAGTCATGCGGTAACACTGTTTCGAGACATGACTAGTCTGTGTTTGGACTAACAATAGGAGAGGCCAGTCGTGTCATCGCAATCATATCAATATCATAACTGAATGGTGGCTCACATTCGGCTGTAAAAACAGTTTTAGATCCAAACTCATCGCGAAATTAACCGCTCGATCACCAAACAGTGCTGTTCTTATGTCTCTATTTCACCTTATACTGTGATATATTCTGTGCTATTCTAAGGTCCAAATCCAATAACTGTTTAATATGAGGAGAAGAAAACCACTGTTTTCTCGTTCTTTCTTTTAAAAATAAATGTCATGTTTTGCGTCCTCTGCCTATAATTGAGTTAATATTTTTGCCAAAAATACAATATTTTCTTTCGATGTGTTTCTTGTCTTCTCTTTCCTTTCATTCTGTGATAAGATTTTGGTGTCAGAAAAATATGACATTTATTTGTGAGAAGGTGTGCAAAAATTTAAGCCCAAACCAATCAAACGTTTTTTGCTCGTCTTCTCTCACTGGAGAAGAATATTTCAAAATTTATTTCTCTATAGAACTAGAATTTCAGTTATTTTTTTCATAGATTTGTATGTTTTTCTCATTTAATAATTATATCAAAAATGTGACGACGACTGAAAATGAAAATAAAATGACAAAAAGATGAAGTCATAAAAACTATTGTAATTCATAGAATTACCCCTAAGAAGGCTTAGAACTTCTAACATAACAACTTGATAAACTTTATAGTCTTTCTCTTCAAGTTCCCCTTTCTTATGAAAGAACTTGTTAATTTTGGTAAAGAATAAACATGAATTATTAATTGAATTATCATCAGACTTGTTGTTAGAAAGGCTTAGATATGAAAACCCATTTTTCTCAAATGGTTGCGACAAAAGCAGATTTTGTTGCACTTAAAGTCTTGTTTATTTAGAGATTACATGTAATATGATGTTTGTCTTTATTTCGCTGATTGCAAGGGTGTCACAACTAAAATTGACGAATATTTTCTTCAAGATCAAACTAAAGTTTTGTGGTTCACAATTTTATTTTTAGCCAATCAAATGTTTTTACTATTTAACTATTGAATGACTAGATTTGTAACATATAAATAGGAACTCTTATTGACTGTCTTTTACTGATTTTGTGCTGTTGTTCGCACTTTTTGTCTTCACTCTTATATAACGGTTTGTTTCTAGAATTGCGAACAAATAAATCTCAACCAAAAGGACTCATTTAAGCTCTATTTGACTCTATTTTAGACTTTATTTCTCTCTCTTTTCAAGTTTTCAAAAATATCTGAAAAGTTGGCGAAAACGTGAAAAATGTTTATCGAGTTCTTTGAGGAATGATTGAAAAGCTGAGCGAAAATTGGAGAGAGAGAGAGAGAGAGAGAGAGAGAGAGAGAGAGAGAGAGAGAGAGAGAGAGAGAGAGAGAGACAAGTATTAGGATGTGCTTGATTTTTTCCATTTGGAATACTGATTGATATCAAACCGAAGCTCACGATAGAGACAACACACAAAACAAAGTATTTATTCGATCTAATGGTCTGTTGTATCGAATCGAGACTCACACCAGTGCTTCCACTTCTATGCAAACATTATAATTGATATGTTTGAGGCACTCTTTCGCTATTCAATGGCTTTAGTTTGCAATCTGATCCAAAAAAAATCGATTTGAGTCGAGACTGGAAGCAATTAATCTGAATTCAAATTGAAATTCTCGAAAAAATCGGATTTTGTTTTTCTCATCAAAAGAATGGGATTTTTTATTTGAAATATTTTTGCAGACAATTTGGAAATATATTTTCAACCAATTAAATAGAGGAATAAAGCCAGAGCTTAGATTGTGTTAAGCACAGACATACTCTTGGAATGGAGATAATAAAAGCTTCAAAGCTGTAAATTCATTAATACGATTCTCAATGTAATAAATATCGGTTGTGAGCGTCAGAGATGTCATTCCTCGAGAAAAGCGATTCCCATCTCTTCTATTAAAAGCCAACTCTTATTTACTCACTTTTTTCGTTGGTTGTTGTGGACTGTATTCTGGATGTCATTCGCCTCCATCTGATGTCAAACACAAGATGAGTACAGATTCTGTCCATTTCTGGCAATAATGATACAAAAACTCTGATCAGATCTCATATTATGTTCACTTAAATGTGACTATACTTTAGAGGCGAGAGAGGACTGACTCTAATATTTATTTTTTGAGCCCTCAAAAGGAAGACAAACTCTTGAGTATCATATTTGCAATACTGATCTTAGCTCATAACTCCCGGTCCAAAAGCAGCTGCGATTCATTCAATTTGTGTTTTAGGTCTTCCCTTTACGTAATACAAACCCATAATAGTGAACATGGATTCGGTACTGAATTTTTCTGTCGTTTTTATTCTTGCTAAACATAAAAACAAGAATTTATGAAATGTATGTGAAATGTATTACACTATTTGTGTGACGCAAACAAAAGCCAAATAGATATGAGAGACAGAAGAGAAAAATGTCAGAAAATATTGTTTTAAATTTCATTTTATTTATTTATTTATTTTGATTCTTATTCGGCTTATATCTCAAGTTTAAGGAAAAATTTTTTCTTATGTAAATTTGATTTATGAGTGCAGTTCTGTATCGAAAAAATCAATTTTTCATTTGAGAAGAATATTTTTGATTTGATCGTAGAAATGAAGTTTTGTTACTCTCTTTCTCTTTCAATCAATTTAATCAAATTTCTGGGAATTTGGAGTCATTACGAAATTGTATTGTTTTCAGTCAATTTGAAAATTGTTTTCAATTCAATGTTTATTGAATCTATTCTTGGAGTCAATCACTAAATACTGGGTTATTTGCATTTAAACTGAATAAACAAATTCTTGGATTCTGATCGATATAAGAATATCGACTCAGAATAATATAACAGACTTTATTGAAGCACTTTATTTTAAAGTTGTTGGTTTAAAACTGATCAATCATTTAGTGAGATTTTTATTATGATGAAATTCAAATTTGAATAGTTTTATTTTTACTCAAACTTGGCTTAGTTAAGTGAACTTGCAAAAATTTTAATTTCAAACTAATTTAAAAATTGTGGCTTCCCTTGGAATATGAAGAAATCTTACCCTAATTATTGTTGAGAATTCAATTAAATGGTATAATTATATTAAATTAAATTACAGTCATTTATAATTTTGTGAAGAAATAAAGTTGATAGACTAATTAAAATTTATGAATAGTGCTGAAATTCAACACTTGATTCACTTATCAATTTTGCTTGATCCCAGTTTAATTACTGAAATTTGTAAGATAATATTTTGAATCAAATTTATTATATCCGGTGTTGACTCAGAAAATAATTATTTAATAATTAAAACGAATGGAAAAATCGCTGAAATGCATGAAAAATGGTTTTAATTAATTAATTAATTACTTCTTTGGACGAAAAAACCATTGAAAGTAATGTGTGTTTGATATTCAATATGAAATGTAAATTCAATTTTACTCTTTTCATAATTTAATTAATAGTTTTCAATTGCGATCAAAGCTATTAATCATAAAAAGCAATTCATTTATTATCTTTCAATTGATTCGTTTTGTAATAAATGTTTAGGACTTTTGAAAAATACCATTACATCTGAGAAACGGAAACTTTCTTTTTGAGCGCAGATTTCGTTTTTCTCAAAGATGTAGACAATGAAACAGAGCTCAGAATAAGACCACAGAAGAGATCAATCTCTGCGATAATTTCAATTTGATTCACTGTCCGTATAGTCTTCGGGGACTTAAAAATTTTGAGCCTTTACTCAGATTTAGTTGTCTTCCAAACCGATGTATTACATGTTTGAAAATTTTCTTTATATATGATTTTCCTTTCAAATGATATATTTGGGAATTCTTTGGAGAGAAATAAAGATTTTTTCAATTATGATGAAAAAAGACGATATTAAGAGACTAAGAGTAAAGACATTTATTTCAATTGAGAAAATTATAACGTTGTTAACGAATAATAGATTTTTTCATTTGTCTCTCGACTGACGAAAGGCTTTACTTTTTCTCTTCATTTTATAGAAACTATGCTCTGAATCGATATAAACGTTTACTTCACTACTATTCTGAAGTGATATACATTTTCTGTGCATATATTGTCTGTTAATTTAAAACTTATCAAAATATTCTGACTTCAGTTGACATCAGATTAAGAGAACTATTTTTTCTGACTATCCTTTCATAAAATTCATTAGAAAAGTTAAGTTAATTTGTTTTTATAAATTGAGGCCATTTTCAACTACACTATAAAATCAATAGATATATGCCGTATATAACAACAGCGGAGCCGACAAACAGTAGTGTTAGGGAGAGAGAGAAGGAGAGAAAAAGTATATTTTGGCTGACTTTCAATCTCTGAACACTACTAACTGATCGATACAAAGATTTGAAGCGAAAATCTAAAAATATACACAACATTCACAATCAGAGACGGACAGATGAATTTCATGTAGAGCTGCTCTGTAGATAATGTCTGCGAACACGTCAACAAGCTATTTTTATTTTTAGAATGTGTATGGATTTTTCTCATTTTGCCTTGATTAAATATCAATTTAAAAGAAATTCTGTTTATTTGTGAATATTTTCCGCAAACAAACTGTTTTTCACAAATTTTACTAAAACTTGTGTTGATATACTTGTGATTTCCCTTCCCTTCCCGTTAATTATATTTCCAAACAGTGCTATCCTGGAGGCCCGAGAGAATTGTTGACCTCTTCTCTATTCCTCTCCCCCTTCTTCTGATCGAATTTGACTCTTGATATTCAATGCAAACATCGATTATTAATCAACTCTAATGTAATATTCTCTATGAAAAGTAAAACAGTTATTCCTCTCTCTATTGCGACAACTTTTCATTGCTTTTATAACTGAAGAATGAAATGATTTTTTCATAACTTCAAGTCATTTGACTTTCAAAGTAATAAAATTTTAATAATTTAGAAGTATTTTGTAAAAGTATTTTCAATTTTTTATCGATTCAATTATAATATTACAGTTCAGAGCATTTTCTTTGGTTTTATCGAATAAATAGTAATCAATAGTTGACTGAATATAAAGCAATGGTTTCAACGTTTTGTTCAATCGTTGAGTCAATTAAGTCAAGAGATTTCTCAATCACTAGGAGTCCAGTAGAAGACAATCCATCAATCATTAGACAATCGCCAAAACAATATATCCTAAACCCAATCCTAGAATTGTCTGAACGATTATTTTCTCAAATTAGACAATTGCACCGTTAGATTGAAAGCGAGACCACTGTAGACCCAATGGACTCACAACTCAATCCAATGCCATTCCCGTAGACGACTCAAAAGAAATCCTAATTACAGTTTCTTAGTTAAGGTTTGCCTTTTGAATAGATAAGAGATAACAGAATGAGTCAACTCTTAGAAAAATAGCCAAAGATATCAATGTCTTACAGTTGAGCTCAGCTTTAATGCCGTCAACTCAAACTAATTAATAACAGTCTTGTTTTCACAAAAGAACAGTACGTTTTTTCTTCGGTTCTTCCTCTCCATATAAAAGTACATTTTTCAAACAATTTTCAACCTTGCTCATAGCCATATTTAGGTACAATCTTTCAAAATGAAAATTACTTTCATATCTTTTGCTGTGATGTCATGTAATTAGACACCAAATTATTTTTCAACTCTAATTAAGGGGTTATTTCTTTACTTTTTCTAATCAATTATTTTTAATCAAAATATTTTTGATCCGAAATCCACTGATTGTGAAAAAATGCAAACAAAAGTCAATAAACCTTTTGATGGCTTTCTATAGTTTTTCGTGTAATATAAGTAATTGAAGGCAAGGATTGTCTGAATAAAATATAGTGTTTACAGAACTGACAAAACTATTCACAAGTTTGTTCCCTTTCCTACTGAATATAATGATGATGATTATTATCATTATGTGTTGAATGTCATGTCTTCGTCTGTTTGTTATTCTTAACTGGATATCTGAAAAACTTAAATCAAGAAAATACTAATGTTTTGCTTTTAAACCAATTGAATTGAGCGATGAAAAAATGATTTATTGATTATCTATTCACTCGTTGAGTATTTTATATTCACTTCTCTTTCACATCCATTCAATAGACTTAATGCCAAATAAAGCGAAATATTTTTTACTTAATCTGAATTCTAAGCCTTACATCACAATTGATTTTGTAATTTATTGGTAAAAATCTAACGATTTATTATATTCATTGTTATCTCGAAAACGGTCTAAAATTATTGTATTATTTGTTGTGTTTTTTTAAACAGTTTTGTCTGTTTTTGTCACATATTTCACATATTATTATCATATTATTAAATATTTGTTACTTGACTGACAAAAAACTGTACGAAACTTAAGGACTCTTACAGTTCAGTTCAGTATCTATTGATATTTAAAACATATTTTCATGAAAAATATGTTTTAATTTTCTGGATTGTTGTGGAAAAGTCTTCACTCAACCGAATCAGGCTTTGCGAATAAGTTTCCCCTGAATTGAATGAAAAGACGTTTTTTGCTTAAAACTGCTTAAAAACACTTATAGCTTGTGTTATATGAAGTTATACCAAATGTAAGCGAAATATCAATTTGTTTGGATTTTATTAATATCCAGAAAAATGTAAAATTATATATCTTTGCGCAGATTTTTTTCGGTTTGAAAAAATGCATTTTCAGCTCATTTTTCTTTATTTAAGTTATATTTGTTTTCATATAGTATACCACTATTTGTTTGTCTGTCTGTCCTGTCATTGCGTTTGGAAATCGATTTTTTGTAGTAATAATAATAATAATAGTAATAAATTTGTGAACAGAATTTCAAATTTTATGAATTTGAAAAATAACTCCTTTATATCAAACTGAATATAAAGCCGTTTTGATATTCAAAATGAAAAGCCGTTTAAGATCTGAAAAATAATTTTTTCTATGGAGAGAGAGAGAGAGAGAGAGAGAGAGAGAACTATAGATGATTTACTAAATGAAAGCATAAGACATCGATAAGTCTTTTAAGACCTGAACTTAATTTTTCAAATTTTCATCTGACATAAGCTCACGATTTAAATCCTTATCATTATGTGAAGTGTTCGTCATTTCTGCGTCTGGAGTTAAAATACTAAGCCTTCGTAACCTCTCTTCAAAAGACTTTCATTACTCAATATTTTTGAAATTTTTACGAATTCACGGCATTTGAATAAATTGGCGATTCGTAGAATCACCATGCATGAAATTTTGGCAATTCATTCAAATTTGTAGTCATCATTTTCATAGATATCATTAAAGTTTTTTATGCTATCATTCATTGATAATCTCTTTGTGACTTTCAGTGTCGTCTTCAAAGAGTCATTTCATTTATTTCATATTAATATTGATTACCAATTAAATGATGACTCGAATGGTGTAAATGTCTTTCTGTTATGAATATATGTTTCGCTGCTAAGAGAGCTTCAAATATGAATAATAAGAGGAAAGAGAATAGTTTGGTATTAGATCTCTGAAGAGAAAAAAGATAATAAAAGTTTGAGCGGAAAAAGTGGGAAAAATGTCGATCGAATCAGTCATTAGTCTGAATACTAACGAAAATGTGAGAAACTGTAGAAATTCTGTGCATTTGATAAAGTGATTTGAAATAAATCACGTATTTATAGACTGAATATTTCAAATTAATTATAAAATATAGAGTTTAGGAATTTTGTGCCCATTTTTGTAATTCAAATATCGATCGAAAGCATTGTTTTTCATAAATGGCTTTCAAAGAAGTCAGTCGAGAGTTCTCTCCGTTAATAACAAATGAATGCAATATTCAAATGAAGTTTTGCTAACGATTTCTGTATTCAATAAACAAATCTATGATTTTGTTTATACTAATAGATATCCAATCATTTCTATTGCAACTCTTCGAAACTACTGTTCAGTTAGTATCAATGGTGGCCAGTCCTTTATAGGGGGTCGTAAATGACTATTACCTTCATATTTTCTAAGCTTTTCTCAACTTCACATAGAATTTTTCAATAGAATAGCGAATAACTAAGCTTGAGAAGAATTGGTTGATTAGGGTAATGATTAGCTGAGAATTAATTTGTTAAGACTCAATACCCCCGATACCCGCCACTTGTTATTTGTATCCATTGATTGGAGTCGAGTATTGAGTGCTTATAACAGAAGTTCGTGAGTATTGAAAGACAGGAGAGAGAGAGAGAGAGAGAGAGAGAGAGAGAGAGAGAGAGAGAGAGAGAGAGAGAATAACGTGTAAAAGCATTTGTTCTGATCAAACAAATTGAAAATGGAAGGCATTCCACATATTTTGTTGGCAAACTTCCACTCAATTGGCAAACTTTTAGTGAAAGACTGTATTCTGATTCCATTATTGAAAATGTTTTCATTCGGAGTACTTTTGCATCGATTGTTGGATTTATTTTGTTTTTGAAAGTTTTCATTCAAATTAAAGTAAAACTATTTTTAGTATTAATTAGTTATAAAATTCTGGTCGCGTTCTCGCAATCAATTAGTAAGGAAAGGAAAGGCTTTTATTGTGAAAGTCTGTGAAAAGTTTGGAAAACATTAAGAATGAAATGACTGTCAAATTGAAAGACATTTTTAATTTATTTTAATTATATTTCGCTCTAAATTAGAGACAAAACGAAAAAACAAATTACTTAATAATAATGGAGTTGAAAATGAAGAAACAAAATTTGATGCAATGCTGTCCTCAAAAATAATTTTATTTAATTAAGTGGATTAAAAGACATGTCTTTCGACTCTTTTAAAGAGTGTTTCAACTATTGACGAGTTTTTTCCCGATAAAAAAGACACAAATTGATTCCTGGTTTAATTAAAAACATTCACAATTTGATCTATGAATTATCTATCAATCTATTGGTTTCGGTTATTCTCAACATTTTTTCGGCAATAGAATGGCACAGAATTGGTTCGTTTGGAAATCCTCTTAAATAAATAAGCGGATGATCTGAAAGACCTGATGAGACTCCTAAATGAATGTTTGATATACACTGCTCTGACATTTGATTTCATAGCAACACATTTGCTTTCCATTGGCTTTACTTCGATCGCAATTCATTGCCGACCGATATAACCATGAAATGAGATTTTGTGTATCCGATAAAAAAATATATAACTTTTTTTCATATTCAGTGCATTAGTGATCGTATGTGTTATGAATTACTAATTGAAAATTTGTTGTTTAATAAGTTTTGTCTTGCTTAAATTATTTAGGTTAAGTGCCCGATAATGCACTCAAAGACATTGCAATACATTTGAGGGTTTAATTACAGAACACTTTCTCTTCCTATGCATTGAAAGTAGAGTTACAATAATAGCAATCATGAGTTATACATAACTTTTTGGTCTTCGAATCTCTACTCTGGAGAACAGTTTTTCTAATATATAAATACAATCATAATATTGAGTCAAATCTTTAGCCAATGAAGAGAAGAAATGCCGAAAAATGCTGAGCTTAGCGTTGGGTTCGCTCCTGTTTTTCCCAATGACTTGTTTCGATCCATAGACCAGACATTGGAAAGCATCAGAAGATAAGATGCCTTACAGTTAGTGTGAGTCTAATGCAGACCATTTCCAATAGCGATATAAATAATAATAAAAAAAGTGTTTTTCTATTCCCTATATGTTTGATGGCTTTGATGTGATGCCGATCTATCATATATTTGTTCAAACAGTCGTGACTTACTTCTTATCAGACACTGCACTCATTCTTTCAAAAAAAGCATATACTGTCTCTCAACTTAATTTCCAATATGGCCAAGGTTCACTTTATTACTGTGGCTCAAAGAATATCCATCTTTCAAATTCGATTGAATTACAATTATTTTTGCATTTTTGAGATTTTCTTTGGATAAGAGTCAACGCTCTATATTTTGTCTCTGACTTATAGTTCCTAAGGGCTATACCCACTTTATCATCCATGGTACTAAAGCATTGCACACAATTCTATCTCATATATATATATATAACAGATCAGAGGTATAACACTCAGCCGATCAATAGATTTCAATTTATTATTATTATTCTGTTCCTGTGAAGTATATCGTAATTATAAACTTAATTAAATGTATAATTAAATGTGGTATAGGGTGTGCCTTTTGGGTTTTCATACCATTGCATACATTAATTGTGTAAAAGTAACCAAATAGTAATTTCAATGGATTTTTCATTGATGTTTGATTGCTGTGACCCACTCTTAAGAAATTTATGGATATTTTATCCAATGAATAGATTATTAAATTACTTTTGATTAACTATTTTTGCATTAATTCCTTTGCAATGCATTCTTAATGAATTTCATTCAACAAATTAATAGCTATCGATCCATCCCTAGCCCTTAGGCTTATTCAAGTTTATTTCATGTCTGTCCTATTCCTTGGTGTTATAATTATATTCAAAATGACATTCAATAGAAATATTCTTCAGAATAAAATTAAATGATTTTTGTTTCTCTCAATTCTTTTTTTAATGAAAAATTAAGTTATTTAGTATT
>JAQFXL010000446.1:0-21085 GCA_034693445.1 Edwardzetes edwardsi
AAAAAAAATTATTATTTTGTGGTTTTAAATAGCGGTTCGTTTAATAGACTTTATATAACATTGTATTTAATGTGAATATAATTCAAAATCAAATGTAAATATAGAGAAGTGGATGTTAGAAAAAACCAGTGGTTCTCAATGGGATGGGATGGGAGTTGATCTCTTAAAACGAGTGAATAAATTGTCAAAATTTAATGCCTTACTAAAAATGAGAATAAATCGCCAAAAAAAGGAATAAAATCCAAAAATCTTTTTATTGGTTCAGAACAAGAATGATTCCCCTTTTAAAAATCTTATTAGATTCATTTATCCCCGGTAATAATTTTTGATAAAATTCAAATTTTGGCCACAACCAAAAGCTTCCGTAAAGTTCATAGACTTGTGTGAACTCTACAACATTTTTATTCGTCGAAAAAATGTCAAACTGTGTGAGGAATTTAATATTTTTAATCTCATCTTAGAAGTGAAGTGACTCTAATTTTGATGTAAGAAATAAGAAGAGATTGAGATTAAGAATAAAGTGTTTTCGACGGCAGAAAACTATTTGAATAAATGCATAAAAAGAGATAATAAATAAAATCAAATTTATATGAATTTCATAAATATGTGTTAAAAATATCTATATTTGTAAGTCATTCATGAATTGCATGAATTTTTCGCAAATAAAATACATATTTTGCACAATTAATTCTGTAACAGTTTTATCGTCGAGAATAGCTAACTGTGCTAACGGTATGTCCACATCAACACATAAAAACCCACTTCAGTGAAAAAAAATCATTTCCAGAATACGACAAAGACTTTGAGACTAACAGTTGTTTGCACTCATTATGATAGACATAATTCAAATGAAACACAATTTGGTTGAAAAACGCTTTTATAGTCGTTTTACTTCTGCAACAAAACGCAATTCATATTTGATTTATGCTTTCATTTATTTATCGCTCAGTTTTTGTATTTTATTCTTTTTTCATTTGAAAGCCGACCAAAATTAAAGCCTTTAATCTTGGTTATGATTATTCAGCAGAGAGTCTCGGAAACAGGAATTGGAAGATATTTGAGGAAAATAAGCAATACTTACATATTCTGCACTTAATTAAACAGTTTGTGAGTAGGCGTCCAAAAGGCTTAAAATCCGTAATTATAATGAAATTTTGAGGCGATATATCGCACATCAGAATACAGTTCTCTTTATTTTCTAATTAAAACCATTGCTCTGCTCTTGTAATGAAAATATGAATAATAGCTTCCAGTGAACTATCAGAGCATTAGACCATAACTAATACAAAAAAAGTTTTAGTCAGCGATACCATCAATACAATCAACATTTCGCTGATATATTAACTAATATTACTTTGAATACAATGAGTTTTATTGAACTAAAACAGTGTTATATATAGAATAATAATCACCAGAATATTATAATTGACGGCTAAAGCCACAGAATATTGCGGTTTAGAGGCTATTGTTTTTGATATTATATGCACTCATATTATCATCAAATTTGTTATTAATAGTAATTAATATTAAAACAAAGAACAAAATGATGCAAAACATATACAACTAATAATTATTCTGTTGTTTGGCGTAATATCTAATATAATATTAGAAAAATTCTCATTACATGTATTGAGAGCGCAATGATAGCAGTGATAGGACTGATAGCACACACCAGTTATGAACTCTTTCAGACACAACTCAACAACTGACTCTTGAGTCTTGAGAATTGACTTCACAAACTTGACTCAAGAAGAAGAACTTATGTAAGAAAAAGAGGAATGTCTTCACATAACTCTTTTAAACTTTGGTCTGTTTTGCAGAAAACATAGCGAACTCTAAATTAAATTTTCAATAATTATTTGAATTAATTATAAACTTCAAGTGTTAAGCCAAACATGTTATCGCAATTATGAATAAGCACTAGGCATGAGATACCGGTGCTATGTCTGAGCTTTGAGCATAAAGATATCTAAAATCTGAACCATCTCCTCCTCCTTATTCCACTTGATTTATAAAGATTGTGATCGAACCCAAAGGTTATTTACTGGATAACCCTTTGCACTGAGAAACAACTCCTCTCTATAAATCTCTTTTTCTCTATAAATAAGTATATCCAGAGTCATACCCATATTATAAGCAAGGGATCCAAACATCTCTATATTGTGCCGAATGTAATACAATATCGAAGTTTAAATCATTTGTGCAAATAATTTGAGTAATAAATCGCAAAACAAGGCGTTCAGACGTTGGGACAGACTGTTGGCTAAAAATAAATTTTCTAATTTCAAAATCAGTCTTTGATTTTGTTGTTTTCCGGCTGAGAGAGGAAAACGTTTGGGTCAGACACTCATTCATTTGCCTTGACCTCGAGCATGAAGTTTGCTAATTCATTAAACAGAATATCCAAATATTATGTGCTTTCAATTAAAATATTTGCTGTAATGTTATGTAATTCTAACATAATTTGAATATTTGGTAAATAAAATATTTTATTCCAATTACTTCATAGATAACAAAAGAAGAATAGCCCAGAGGTTAGCCCACAATATGACATCTCATCTCGAAGTAGAAAACTTCCTCAGCTTTGAAGAAAAAATAGCAAATCGTGACAATCAATCAGTTTCAGAAAATTATCCTAAATTATGCTCAAAGCATCAAGATGATTCTTCGATCAATGTCTTGATAAGTGATGATTCCTAAGTTGCTGGCTATCCCTCATCTCAAACAATATAAGCAAAGAAGAAAACAGGAAATTAGCACAAAATAAGAATTAGCGAAATATAAATATTCAATTCATTCCTAATATTAATTAATTTCTTTAATACAAACTCTCCTTTAATTTAAGGCCTGAATAGCGAGGAATAGGAATCGCTTTAAGATTAGTGACTATTATATGAATAGAGACTATCATATCATTAAATAATTTCCTTTTAAACGCTTCGAGAAATTAATAAAAAATCAAATCTTTAATCATTTATTTTGCGAACAAATTATTAAAATCTGATAAAAAACAACTAAACTTCAAAAGAAAGAAAAGGCTAACGATTTGCACGAATATTGAACCCAATGTCCAAACCATTCAATAAGAGTTGGTTTTTGGGCTCAAATGATGTCTTCATTGGCCACAAACCCGTCGTAATTGTTGTTAAGCTTGACTTCAATGGCCGACACTCTCTCTCTCTTACTGTTTGTCAACAAATTTCAAATTCAATTTATTTGTCATTAATTTTGTTATTCAACTCATAATCTGTAATATTTTGATCGAGTTGATCGTAAAATAAGCTAGTACAGCATAAAACTTGAAAAATTATTCCAATAAATGAGTGAAATCACCGAACAAGAGATGAATTCAGCAAAAGACAGGATAAAGTCGAATGAATTGACAGAAGAACCGACTGATGTGATGAACGCTTCCATCGAAGAAGTGTCGACACAACCGAAAGATCATTCGAAGAAACCATTTTCCACTTTGAAGGAAGAAAACGACAAATTAAGGACTTATTTGGGTTTAGTTAAGATGTGTAACAACTCTGCCATCAATAAGATTAGATCTGCTATTAATGAGACAATAGATGCCATTAATGGCGCAAATGAGACACCGATTGACGCAAATGTTATCCTCAAGCAGTTGGAAGTGATTCAAAGCGAGATAATGAATATGCAGTCAATGCACACACAACTGGAGGAAGGCATTGAAGCCTTTCATCTGATCGACAATACTTCACATATCTCTCATCTCACAGCCGGTGAAGACAATGTTGACCTCAACAGAGACTCTCTTATTTTAATGACCACTGCTAGACATGAAGTGCCGCGAAAGTCAACAGGACTTCGAAGAACGACTACAAATCGGGGAACAAATAAAATCAAACCAAAAGCCATCAAAGACTTAGCCATCGAAACAAAACTTCTGAACAGAATAGCAGACAAACAACTATTGAAAGTATTTGAAGACAACTCACAACCGATCGAAATCCGTAGTGAAGAGAGGGAAGCCGTTTCAAACATCGATATGTCTTCTGCTGAGGACAGAGAGAATGTTTCCCAAGAAGTGAGCGAACAGACGAAGAGTGAGCCGTACGTCATAACCACCAGAGTTACCAAAAAGCCTTATATCAGTGAAGAGTTCAAAACAAGTCATTTGCAAAGACTCGAAGAAGCAAAAAGACGGAGAGAAGAGATGAACAGACAGTTGGAAAGGGAGGGCAAACGAAGACCGAAAGCCAAAAAATCTGAAGACCTGATAATTATTCAAAACTCAGATTTGGGCAAAAAGTCACCCAAAAAGAAACCGATTAAGAAGAAGACAATCGGAAAAGTGGTCAAAAAGAAAGGTCAGTCGCAATCGATGGTAACCGCTCAGAGTATTGTCGTTCCTTTAAGTCAATCGACTCTCGACTCACTATCGGGTCAAACGATTCAAATCATAGCGAGTGGCGGAACACAAATCTTGTGTCGAAACGACGGCACTTTCATACCTACTAATAGCACTCAATGGCAAACGGGTAACACTCAGTGGACGACCGCCACCACAGCCGAGGCCACTAATTTCACCCAAAGTCAATGGAGTCAATTGTCCTGAGTTTACAATTATATATAGTCTTGACATTTGTTTCGCTAATAATTAATTTTTTTGTTTGTTTTCTAATTTATATATTATTTTCAAAATTAATAAACATTTTATCATTAAATCCAAAACTATTTCATTATTTAATGATTTAATTGTTTTCAAATTAAATGCGAATAAAATAATTTTTTGGAGAGTTTTTGGATTCAAATCGACTAAAAGCCGTGAAATCGATAGAAAGCTACGAATTTGTGTTACTTTTTGTTTCAAAAGTGACTTTAAAGCAATTATTCTGTAATTTATAGTTTAATTTAATGCGTTAATCAAAGCGTGCGGTCGTTTTCTTCAATTATTTCTTCAAATATATATTTTTGTTATCAGAATTACTGCAGTTTTCCACATAATTTTCATTAAAATGAGCGAACATTTGAAAAACAGATCGATTTTGTCGATTAAAATAATTAAATATAATTTAGAGGATAATTGAGTTAAAAAAAACACCAAAAAACTTGAAATTTCTACTCTTTTTTTCATTACCCAAAAGTGCTTTTATTAAAAGCAAGAACAAATTAATAATCGAATGCGTGGTTTGAAAGAAATTATAAAATATCTTTTCCTCTCAAAAAATCTGATAATTTCTTTGACTTTGAGTCAGAAAATATATAATTTCTTATTTGAAATAATTATGGCTTTTCTACCAAAATCTTGCGATAAATAAGTCATCGAAACTGAATAATAAAAGAGTTCTGATATTAAAAAATAACTTCACGTTTGAAATGAGTTTTAAAAGTCAAACAAAAGAAATAATAGATTTTTTCCTCCAATTGTTAAGCATTTCTATTATTCGCAAACTATTTATTGTCGATCGAAATATAAGAATTGAAATAATAAAAAAAAAAAACAATTTATAAGAGTTAAAGGATAAGTTTGAGCTCAAGTTTAAGTCTTTTCTCAAAAAAGATAATGAGTCACAAAATTATATATTTCACTGAATTTCAATGGATTTAAGACATTGAAATTTTTAAGAGTATTAAGGGTTGAGGGGATTATTACTTAAGACCCCAGAGCTTTAATCGTAGCCTTTTATTATACGGATTAGTCTTTTGAGACGATTATATAAAAACCCGCATTAATTTCAATGACAAATAAATTATTCTATTGTAGCAAAAATGAGTGCAACCAATGCTTTTGATGCTATAATTAGACAGTTTATGATTGGGCTCAACACGACCGAAACCAACTGACCCATTGATTCATTGCCTTATCGGTGAAACATTGGCAATAAAACGACAGAAACTTACTATTGATTTGACATTTAATTGAATTTAAGTCTCAAATTTGTGTCAAAAAATTTTATTATCGGTAATCGTGTAGTAATCGTCCAGAATATCATAAATAACTTCGAGAATAGCAATGACTCGAAGACATTACACATTAAGAAACACAAAAATACCAGAAAAAAACACAAATTCTTGACTGACTCTGAAAATTCGTTATCAAATTTACCTATTTTTGCAGCGTTTGAAGAAATAGATAAGTCTTTACATGAAATTTGATATAAGTTTTGATAATATTTCGATACTTTTATCAAATGCTAATAAGTCATAAATATTTGGCTGCAAAACATCCATTAATAAGAATATGTCATATAATTAGTTTATAACCAAATCTTTACTCCAATTTTAACCTATTTTACATAAAATTAGAAGTAATTGAAGTAAAGTAAAGTGAAAAATAGAAATTACCTGAAATGAGCTCAGAATGTGGCAATACTACCGGCAGCTTTCAGGCCCTCGTTGGTCATAGACAACGGGTCCAAATTGAATGTCGAGTTTGTGATGTCGGAAAATACTCCAGGAAGGGCTAAATCGCTCTCTCTTTGCTCTTCTTTGAGCTCAGCATAAGAGCGGACAAAGTCAACGATAAGCAGAAAGTTCTGTCCGAGTGCTGCGATTATCTATAAATTAGTTGAAATTTATTGCAAAACTTATTTTTTGATCCACTCTTTAAATCAAATGATGGATGACTTCAACGATATTTTTATAGCACAAGTGATTCGTTAAATGCATTGAATGGCAAAAAATAATTGATTGCAAAACAACACAAAAAAATTCATGATTTAAAAGTCAAGGCCAAGTGCTGTGCACAGGTTTTCTCATTTAAATGTCTTACAGAAGCATAAGTCGAATACGTTATCTCAAAAAGATCGAGACAATAGAAGCCAATGGTCGGACCGGACAGACGCTGAATAAACATTCGTAGCTAATAATCAGACAAATAAAGTTAAACATCACTCAGTCATAAGTCAAGTACACAAATATAATAATTTTCACATTAGAACCAAATTGTTTTCAATCACTTTTAGTAATCTCTGAAAACTTGTCTCAACACTCACTCTAACCAAAGTCAGAGTCAAGTGAGTAAAGCCCTCCACTGCAGTTGGGATGGCATAAGCTTTTTAGGCTCTGCAACAAAAACTTGCCTGAATTTGGAGCTCCACTGGATATTTATCGAACGTTACTCTAATAAGTCTGGTATAGGAGGAGTGCGCCTATCGGGTAATTAATGGACACATTATTGAAATGGAAAATAATGCACTTTTTAATTCACGGCACGTCTTTACTACACTTAGTGCTCGTGTCTCACCTCATTGGCCAGTCGTGACGCACAGACCGATACTCTGGTAATGAGATAGGCCACCTCCAGAGTCATACTGAACATAACGGTCCGGACAAGAATGCGATTGTATGTGAAGAATGCCTGAAAGGTTGTGTAGCAGATAATGGCCACAAACATGAAGTATGTGTACATTAAATACTTGGACCAAAACAAGTTATATTCTGTACACAAATGCATATATCAGTCAAACATAACTCAAATATTTGAGACATTCATCTAATGAGCTCTCATTGAAGTCAAGAGACTCTCAAAAGACGACTAACTGTTTTAGAGATAACTCTCTTCAGATAATTGTCAATAAACTTACGCTTGATTTTGATGCAGAGCTCGTTGTGCTCATTGAGGACGTGATGGAGAGTAGCACAGCGTTCGTTAGGCTTCATCCGATTGTCCGGTGCTATAATCGATTCGATGTCGTTATTAACTTTATGGAAACGCATTCGGAAATAATAGGCCAAAGTATAGAAGTGCCCGAAACTGATATAAGTCAGAGACGAACAGAAGTACACCCAAACCGTTAGAATGACTGTCCAGAAGATCACATACGACTCTTCGACAGATTGCGTTCTGAATCTCACGTATGCCACCCACGCCATCATCATTGAGCCTAACATTTAAATAATTAACTATTTGTCACACTTATGGTTCATTCCTACCGATGACAGCTCTGATATTAATGATAAGCGCCATCTTTGCCATTGTCTTCTTTGTTTTAGAGAACCAGTGGTCAGTCATTTCTGTGTCCAAACCCATAACAGAGGGCGAAATAAAGCCTTTGAATACAGCAAAGGGACCGAGCCAGGTCATATATCTTAGTTTCTCTCCGCGATAGAACAGCCGTGAGATCAGAAACGCATAGACTGACCACATAGTTATAGCCATAGTAAATTGTCGGGCCGGTCGGGCGGCTGCGGCTTCCCCTAACATATTTCGGAATTCGAGATCTTCAACGAAGGCCAGTAATATATTCCGTGCAAAGACAAGCGTACAGAGGGACAGAATGAAGAGGCCATACATCCGTTTGGTTGGTTTTTTAAGTTTGCCTTTGATATTGCCCTGGAGATAGTCTTCGATACTTTGCGAGAGCATTCCGAAGTATCGCAAATAGCGGTCGATTTTAAAGATCTTATCGGTTGGCAGATAGCCCTCAGCCAACACCAACTGGTCCTTACCGCCGGCCTGATTGAAGTACGGCATTCGGGATGCTTTACTCATTTTTGATGAATAACAAGATTATAATCTCAAAGACAACAGAGAATAGAGAAAAAGTGAAAAATAATTTATGAGTAGAAAAGACTAAGACTTTCGACAAATATTAATGAATTCTTATTAACCGAAATAACCGTCAGATTTGAATAACAAGAGTTCACAAAACTTTCTACTAATCACTTCAAATATTTCGTTAAACAAAAAAGAAGAAACTATTTGCAAGTTTACTTAAAATTTAGCAAATAATTCGAGAAAATCTTGAAATATTTGCTAATATTTAATAAATTCCTTTCATTTAACACTCAATTCAACAGTATTTTCTGTAGTAGTTTTGCCTAAAATGGACAAAAACTACGCAAGATTGCAAGATAATTTAGAATTGTGCTAATTTGAAGTTAAAGCGCAGATAATAGCATTGAAGAAATGAAAATATTTTTATGCAAGACTAAGAAGACACGCAAATTAGTCATTTGTATTAACAGAAAATATTATAAAATTCTCTTATTTTCAACTTTTGTGACGACAAGCTATCGATCGATAAGTTTTAAGTCAATATTTCAGTAATTTTTGAATAAGTTTTCAAATTATATAAACTTTTAATCAATATTTGGTTTTTATATTTTTATGGCTTTCGGTGTGAACTCCGTATAGAAAACATAATTATTTATAAATTTTCAAATCTATTAATTAGTTTGAGAGCAGAAATATTTAAAAAGATTATCTTTTCTCAGATAAAGTAATACCATTAGAGTTGAAGAAACAAATTCTTCACATTATTCGCATTCGTATTCAAGGGATGCACTAATGGAGCCGATCCTTAGAATTTAAATTACTCTGATCATTGACATTGAATTGAAATTGAATTTTTCTACCATTAATTATAATTATCACATATTCTTCTACGTCTTCACACAATTAAAGCGTTTTTGAATCCAAATATTAGTAATGATTTGATTATTCGATAATAAGTTAATAACTGTTGACTTAATTTAAAACTCGATATTTCCAAGAAAAACAACTTCACATTTAATTCAATGTTTATCTAAAAGAAAATCTTTGATTAATTATTTTAATTACATATTTATAGATAAATATTATACGAATATATTTATATATCAAATAAATATCAGTGTTATTTCAATTTTGTTAAATTCATTACTAATTGATTTTATCCTCCAAACGCTCCAATCTTATAATAATTATATTAATTGGCCAAAGGCTAAATTTATCGCCTTGATCAGTTTTATTATACTTATTGAAATCATACTCCATTGATATTTGAACAGAAATTGAAACATTTATTCCCTATCAGACTATTTCAAATCATATAAATTATACCAATCAATAAATTATTTGCTTTTTCTTCAAAAATTAATTAATTAGTTTCTCATAACATATATATATAAGTTAACCACAGCTTAACCAAGGAGTTTGAAGGATAGACCAGGAATTAATTTAAATTCAATTCAAATGACGATTAAAATTTGGTTCACATTTTTTCACCTAAAAACTGATTAAATTAATGAGTTATTTAATTAAATATCGTAATTAATAAGACCGTTGCCAATGATTTATCGCTATTTTAAAGGAATTTTTAACTAATTGTTTCAAAATATTTTTCTTGAGATTTATTAGCGATAAAAAACAAAATTCAATAATTAAAATAAAAATTTATTTATAAATAGCTAATAAAAATCGGTTCAATTAATATAATTATCGTTAATAAGAGAGACCTTTATTTTAATTTCATGTAATAAAAGGCCAATCAATCCAATGATAACTTGAAAGCAGAGTTTGAGTGAAACAAAAAATATTCAAATAGTTATTCAATAATATTTTTAGCCTCAATCTGAAAAAAGATGTATTTATAGGACAACTAAAGACTTCTCCCATTTCTTATCTAAACTTTTCCATTAGTTATCATTCTTTTAATCCAATTATGTATTCATATAAATGAGTGGAAATAAAATTTCAATTCTTAATAAATGGAATATTTTTGAAGTGAAGTCAAAGGGTTTCTCATTATAACCATTGAATTAATTTTTGCAAATATTTTTTGACGCGAAAAAAATAGAAAAGAATACAATAATGAATAAATTGATTAATTAAGCACCTTGACAAAATAATAATTGATGTAATCAGCCTAACAATGAATAATTTATTCAGAAATTTAACTAAAAATTTCAAATTTTATTTTTCTTTAAAAACCATAAAACATTGGCATTGAATTCAAGTGACAGTTCTCTTACTCTTAGTAACTATGAGCAGGAGTTTCACTCCTTTACCATCTATTCAAGAAGAAGATGACGAGGAAGAAGAAGTAGAACTTCAGACAGAGTTAGAGACTCTGGGAGACACTAAGCAAGGCTCAAACCAGCAGGAACTGGTAGAATTCAATGAGAACTTTCTGAGAGAAAATGGATTTGATGTAATTGAGTTCTTAAACAAGGGCAAATTTGGAACAGTATATTCGGCCATTGCTAATGAAGAAGCTATCAAGTTTTACCCAATCAATCAAATACCCGAAGGACGAGTGATCGGTGAAAATGTCTGGCAATCTGGTAATCAGTTTTATGTTCAGAAATCACTGACAGGAACCAAAGTTGCCATTAAACATATTCCGCCCCCACAATTAGAGCCTTGGCAAGATCCACAAGAAGAGCTCGATAATCAACTTTTGCTAGGTTCTGTCGGAGGCTTCACAGGTTTGCTTTCATCTGATTTTCCCGAAAGGATAGGACATCCTCTCGAAGAGGTGAGAAAACTGATGAAATTGAATAATCGCAACCTGGTTGAAATCTATAACGTGTTGGAAGACCAACAAAATGTGTATATTGTTATGGAATACTTTGAGATGACATTAAAACAATGGGTCGAAGGTATGAATGAAAACAATGTAAGACTTGATGACAACTCTATTGCAATATTTTTGGGTCAAATGATTAACGGATTATCATATCTGCACAGGAATAACATCACTCACAATGACTTGCATTCGAGTAATATTATGGTAACTCAAGACGAAGAGGGATGTATTTTATTGAAAATTGTGGACTTCGGTATGTCTGAGTACTTCAGTGAATTCAATTCACCCGCCGCTGACATAAGAGGTTTGGGACAGTTGTTACGATTAGTGTTATCTTTACTCGACACCCAACATCCAGAATTCAGGGAAGCACTCAATGACTTTATCTACACCACTGCTAAGATGAAGCCTGTGTTCAGTAATATGAATGAAGTCCAAAAAGAGTTTGAAAGTATGAAACATCTGCTGAGAAGTGAAGACTAAATACAAACTTATTCTGAGTGAAGAAAATTAGGAAAACTTTGAAAATAAATTGAATTCAGGAAAAATGAAAAATGTGTTTCAGATTGATCTTTGAAATTAATTCAAACATAAATAGGATTGCAATGAATTTTTAATATAACATTAATTACACGGAATTACATCAATAATCGAGTTTAACATTGAAAACCTTGAAAACGAGAACACAATTAAAATTTATAAGTTTTTTTGTAATTGAACTCAAAATTTGTTATTCTGTGCCAAAAGAAATGGTAATCATTTCGATGAAAAAAACATGTATTGATTGGATTGAGTAATGTTTTAATAACTGTCTGCTTCTTATCTAATCTAATCTACAGACCATTTGATTAATGCGATGCATATCTAAGGCTGCATAACAAAAACCCTGAGCAGTTTAAACAACAAGAACATTAATGATGAGAAAAGAGGAGAATTACAAAATTTTAAGTTCAAACTCAGAGAAAATTAAGTTTAAAATTATTGGTTTGCGTGCGTTATAGCGATTAGAAATTATTTCTCTTCAATTCAATGAAAATATCGAATAATATATGAATATTACTCTCAAGTAATACAATATTCACGAATGAGAATAAACTAATGCTTTAATTCATTTTGGATTTATTCTGGGAGAAAAATTCTCAATTTGATTCTTAAAGTTTTATTTATTTTATATGCGTTCAGAAAATATTTAATTAAAAATTGAATTCAATGCAAACTAACTCCGAAAATACTGTTGTAATTGAAACAAATACTGAGACCACTATTGTAATCGAAAGCGTAGAAGAAGTGCAACAAAAATACGTTTCAATGACTGACTTAAATAATCAGTCGAGAAGTGTCGATAAGGTTAACTCAAATTTTTATGTCTTTATAGCAATTAATGTCTTTTTCAGAATACGAGATGCTGTGCAGCCGTAGAGACCGGCAAATATCTATTGACTTGTGAGCCACAGATCAAGTGTATGTTGGACTGCATATATCGTGGATTTAAGATATCGAGTCTGTATTACTTAAAGAGTTTTTGCAATTTTTATGACTGAATCATAAAATTTCATTTTTCACTTTTGATCATAATTATAGAGGAAAAGGACTGTTTAGGAGTCATAAGTCCATACCTCAGCACTTATGAATGGTTTACCTATAATCAGGTTCCATTTATTTGAATCAACTGAAGGAAACCTAAAGGCAATGCATATATCAAATGCTCTCTATTTTCTATCAATTGCTTAGATCTTGTTTCGGATGAAAACTTTTGGCTCGGGTTTGGTTAGCATTGGCTGTGAACCCGACAACAACACTATTATCGCTCTCTTCAGTCGAAATAATTTCAAAGTATTTTTATTTTGTTTTTTGATATTTATTGCAAATGACTGAACATTATATCGATTAATGATGTCTGCAGTTAATGATAGCAGAGTACGCCTGTTATCACTACTCGATGGCTGTGGTGCCCATCTTTGATACAACCGAATCAAACACATGGAAATACATATTCCAGCAGAGTTAGTCACATTGACCACAATATCTTTGAATCAATCGATTTGTTTCAGTTGAGCCCAAATGTGTTATCACTGATTCAAACGAAAGAGCAAAACAGCTGATGGCTTCAGTCAGATATCGAATCGAGAGTCTGGTCCTGACCTGTGATCACATACACCCGGAGACAAAAATATACGCAGAAAGAAAAGGCACTAAAGTCTATGCATTCAAAGAGATTGAGGTATAAAAACAAGTGCTTAGACTTTGAATGATTGGGTAATTTGTTTATTGATTTGATCAGAAACTGGGAATCGTTGACTTACAGACATTCAAAGTGAGTAACAAATAAGCTAGCACTTTTCTCAACAACTTTCCACTTGTTCACAGATTCCAAGCCCAACAGATTTAGCGAGTATCTTTCTTTTATCTTTCGTTGGAAACATTACAATAAAATCTTTAATAATATGTTTGAAACCTCTTTTCAGTTATTTCTTATACGAGTGGAACGACAGGAAATCCTAAAGGAGGTAAAGACAGACATAAATAGAGAAATAAGTTTTTATTCATTTCAAAAGCTTTTGTTATTTGTATTTATTCTTATTTTGTTGTTTGGGAACAGCCCTCTTAACTCACGGCAATTTAGTGGCCGCCGTTTCGGGACTTCTCCTCCATTTAGTAAACGATAAAACTTTTTGATTGTTTTATCTGTTTGTGTCAAAAGAGAACTTCTCTTAGACTCAGAGAAGTGCTCTGAAAATAATTTCTTCTTATCATAAACAGGATTCGCATTTCAATTTGAGAGACGAAACAATGATATCCTACTTATCGTCCGCACAATTAAGGGAACGCATACTAAAAGTTAATTAAAATAATTTTATTATTTCCAATGTTTGAACTTTAAATTATTGCCCAGAATTTATTTGCCCTTGTCACTTGTTTTTTTTGAAGGCCTGTATGTTTTATAGTGGAGGTCGTATTGGGATATACTCTGGAGATTTCAAAGACTTGTCGCGAGACTTACCTGTTCTGCAGCCAACTGTCATGATATGCGTTCCCAGAATTCTTAACCGACTCTATAATCGAGTATTACTTAAAAATAAAAATTTAATCGCTTTTTAATTAAAAGAAACAAATATATTAAAAGTTATTTTCTTGCAATTCACAGGTTATATCAAAAGTTAGAGGCAATTGGGTCAGAGCCAGGGTCTTGGATATTGCTCTTAAATCAAAACAGCCGGAGATCGTTAAGTAAATTTCAGATTCGAGTCTTTTTTGCTCTTTTTTCAGAATAATTTACGATTTAATCGCTGAATATTTTTGAAAATCTCCAAAATTATTATTGAAGGCATTAACCACTTATTCTGATCTGTTGTTTCTCTTTTGAATAATAATAATAATTGTGGTAATAATGAAAAGAGCGGTCAATCAGACGACTTCTTTCTGGGATAAGGTTGTCTTCAAGACAGTCAAACAGACTTTAGGAGGAAATCTAAAACTCCTGATCTCTGGCTCATCACAGATATCTTTGACTGTTTTGAATTTCATGCGATCCTCTTTCGGATGTCTGGTTAGCACAGAAATGACTGAAATTTGTTTTAATTCTCAATTTGTCTGAATTTAATCGAAGAGATTTTGGTTACAGAAAATTCTTAATTAAAATTAATAACTTTTTTGATACACATATCGAGTGTGAACTCACTTTTCAAATGCATTTAATTTTTATTTTTTGCTTAAATTTTCTTCATTTTAAACATTAGTATAATTTCTTACGAATAGAAACTCAACTATCAAACGATATGAGAGGAAAACTTTCAAATCTTATCTTCTTTTCTTTCAATGTCTTAATTGCACGAAAATATTTTGCTTTTTTCTGCAAAAATTATTCTTAAAATGTATATAAATTTTATTTAATGTGTTATTACTTCAGGTCATAGAAGGTTATGGATTGACTGAATGTTCCTCTTTTGTAACTCTAACTCATTGCGGCGATCAATCAACAGGTAAGCCCTCAAATTAAATGAATTCAGCTAGATAACTGAACAAACAATAGGGGATACGAATGTTTGATGGGAATATTTATAGCCATAAATAGCTATAATTATAATTTATTGTTAGTTATTATCTCTTATTATCCGCTATTTATGGAAATTTAGTCAAAAAAAATTTAATTATTTTCAATTGAAATATAACTCAACTATCAAAGCGATGACTCTATCCGTAGCCAATCAATCAGAGATTCATCGCTTTTATCTTGTTTTTGTCTGAAAATATTTAACTGAGACAGCAACAAAAGTTTATATAATTTTAAGCCGAGCTATGAATACAAAGTTTCAAACGTTTATAAAGACTTGGGTTTTAATGCAATGGAAATATGAATTGTATGTTCGAGAGTCGAGTAAATGAGCGAAAAATTAATGCAATTAAATGTATTGAAGACGTGATTAGTAATGATTTTGAGTTGAAATACGATATCCTATTGTATAATAAATTGAGTCTAAAACAGTTGTGTTGTCAACACATGTCAGGCCATTTAGGACCTCCACTCGCCTGCAATACCGTAAAGTTGGTTGACGTGAAAGAACTCAATATTTTGACTGATAGGGACGCAATCGGAGAGGTTTTACTCCAATTTCACGACTTTGTTAGGAATTTTAATTCAAAATTTATTTTTAACCATAGATTTGCGTTAAGGGAACGAATGTGTTCTCCGGGTTCTTCAAAGACTCTGTCTCTGAACAGAGACAGGTGTTCGATGACGACGGATGGTTTCACACCGGAGATATTGGAATGTGGCAAAAGGTCTCAAATTAAGATATACGCAGACAGACATTCAGGAACAGCTCCTATTTAACAGACCTGTCATAATATCCCCCTCTTATTCGTTGTTAAAATTTAGAGTTCAAATAGAGATTTAGATTGGAACAGGCAAATTCTTTAGGAAATGAAACACTTGGCCGCCCCTCTCATCGGGGGATAATTATAGACTATTTTTGATTGAAATTTCGATTTTTTACCCAAAGGACGGAACGCTCAAAATACTGGACAGAAGGGAACATCTCTTTCAATTGGATAAGTCGTTGGGCAACCAATATATAGCACCGGACAAGATTGAGAACATATACATCCAAAGCATTTATGTGGGACAGTGTTTTGTGGACTCAGACTCCTTCCAAGTATGCAATTATTTGTGGAATGAATTAAACTTTAATTGAATTGATTGTAGGGTTCGTTAATCGGTATAATAATACCAGACGTGGACGGAATAAATCTGTGGTGCAGTGAGAATAACATGCTATTGAGCGCAGTCGAGGCCTGTCGTAATGTGGTAACGATCCTTATCTAATATGGTTTTCAATATTATTTTTGATTCAGCATTTCGTTAATTAAGTTTAATTTTTAATAGGCTTTCAAGAAAACAGTTATCAACGATATATTGAATATCGGAAGGCGTGAAGGACTCCAACACTACGAACAGGTTTTCTCTTTTATTCATCTCTTATTCCGTGACATCTCTTCCTTTTCTTAAATTCAATAATAATTTTGATTAATACCACATTTGGATCATTGGCTTAAAGGTAACCGATATTGCGCTTCATTCTGAGCCATTCACTCAGGAAAGTGGTTTTCTTACGCCAACCATGAAATTGAAAAGACATGAGTGCAGAGTTCACTTCAGACAACTCATCGAAGAGACTTCAAAAGGGGAAACACAAGACGTCATACAGAAAATTATATGAATTGAAAAAATCATTCAATTTTTTCCCAGACTTTCGCTGTTTATTAAATACATTAATCACTTGAAAACAGAGATTAATTTTGACGCTATTCTCGAGTCAAAAATATTTCCTTGAAAATTATCTATCAATGCGTTCCTCGTTTATAATTGAATAAAATTCATATTTTTGATAAATAATTATTCAGAAAGAATTTGAACCAAACTTATCAGAATTGAAATCAAATTCGTTATATTCAGGTAATAAATATCCAGATAGTACCAAGTCAAGGTATTTCACTTTTTCTAAACTACAAGTATTAATACCCAGCAAAAAATGAATAATAATGGAGACTTAAGATCGAAGTTTATCTAACATTTCACTTATTATCGTTTTGATTGAGATTTTCTCTATTTTCTCAATAATTTATTACTCAATAATAAGAATTTGATTTCAATTCCCGATAATACCCGAAAAACTTGTGGGCAGATCTCAAGAGTGCAGTCTTTAATGTCATCCGAAATGGAAAATAATAAACTCTCAAGAGTTGAGAGTTTGACCATTAATTATGATGTCTTTATTTTATAGATTGTGGCCATAAATCTTCGATTAGAAGAAAGATTTACCGATCGATGGCTTATAGAGAATATCCGATCAAAAAATGCTAACAAAAATAGAAAGCAATTAATTGATACGAAACTGGTTTTGAAATAATTAATAAATAGCTTTTTTGTTTGATATAAGACTATTCAAGTATTGATCCGATCAACTATTTATCTATCTATGAATTATTTGTTTTACTCAAACTTTTCTGAGTGAGTATCAGATATTAAACTTTACGGCTGTTTAGGAAGTCTTGGAATTAATTACAAATAATATACTGAATGAAAAGGTTTTTAGTATAAAACAAATAATAATAATCTAATCACAGAATTGGGTGGAATTCAGACCGAATTTCGATTAATTCTTGTTTTTCTCCATTAAAATATCGATTTCAGTAATATCTGCGAAAACATTGGACGAGAAAAAGAAGTTATTTATGATTTGCGAAAATGTGATAATCCGTTCCCATTGAATACTATTGACCAACATTTGGATATTTATTCTTCGGGTGATTTTAGTTCAAATTCTGATTGATTTATACCTTTTTTGTGATCCATTCAATTGATTAGGAATTATGTAAATTATGTAAAACTTTGAGAACATTTAGAATTCAATTTACCTCGAGTTTAGTGAAGAGTAACTTCATTTAAAGTGAATTCAATTATATTTTTCTGAAATTATCAATGCATTCAAAATGCATTCAATTATGAGATTAAATAAGTTTTAATTTTTATAATTTATTTTTGGTTTTGATGCAAAAGTCAGATGAGTTAAAACGGGAAATGATAGCCAGTGATAGTCGGGGCAACTTTTCTTTTGGCAAAACAGGCAAAACGAACGGTTTGTTCGCTTAAAAGACTTAATGATAAGAATTTTTGCGAAAATAGAAAAATGTTTGAAAAAACGGTTTTATTATATCTGAAAACGAATCGAAAATCTGATTAAAAATGAAAAATGTTTTCAAATTTAAGAAACTTTACGATCAAAACAACCGGCGATTCACTCAAAAAGTCAAGTGTTTACTGAGAATCGCCTCAAAAAGTAAGAGATGTCAGGAAACGTATGAGTAGTTTGAGCCACCAATTTGTGTGTCAAAAGTTTGCTCTTGGCACTGGTCATTATTTGGAGAGATGCAGGTGTCAATTATGACACTAAATGATGGTTCAGCTGTCAATTCATATCATTTGCGGTCAATGTTGGCGATTAGATTGTCTGAAGAGATCAGACAAATGCATGGCTTCTATGAAAGCATAGATTGAAAAAAAGTTGAAATCTTTGCCTTAAAGGCAGAGACAGACAGACAGTGACTGAGAGCGCAAATGCGAGTCTTCAGTGCAAAGCCTGAGAGACGTCTATTGTGTGACGTATGGACCAGAAGTGGCGTCCAGTAAAATGGTTGTGTAGTGGCGTTGACTCCAAACTAAATAATGGATTATATCGTTAATTATAACGTCAGTAATGTTAACATTCATTGTGTTATCCAAGAAAAGGACGCCATTATTGGTCGCCAACAGAAAGAGATCGAAGACTTGCATAAAGCGAACCAACTTTTAGCCAAAGAAAACAATAAACTCAAAGGAGATTTGGATCTCCAGAAAAAGTTGAACGAAGCCCTCGAAAAGTTTAAATACAGTCTCGAAAGACATGTCGCTGTTCTTAAGGACTACGACAAGAACAGGTGGTCAGTATCAGAGACCGAGTCGGAGGTCACTGTTTGGGAACACGAATATCTCATTTGGAAGTAATTAGCGCTCAGACAATGGTTTTCCCAGTTTTTAATTATTTACAATTCAATTATGATTAGGAAAACACTGGAAAAGAAGGAAAGGGATGAAACACAGGCACTACTTATCGCCAATCAGTCCATCAATCAAATCAATTCCAATACAGATGTGACTCAAATGAATGAGCAAAACAGAGCTCAGCCTCACCGCAGATCTGCACCAAAGGCTAAGACAATTGTAGTCACGTCTGACGGAACAGTTGTCAAGCGATATGTTTGTGATTACCCGAACTGCACATACAGTTCCAATTGGGCACACGATCTGAAGGGACATAAACGCAAACACACCGGTAATCAATACAATTAGACTTAACTGTTATTGACTTTTGCTGACCATTACTTGAGGAGAGAAGCCGTACTGTTGTGGTTGGCTTAACTGCAATAAAAGTTTCCGAGACTTAAGAGATCTGAAGCGCCATCAAAGGGCTCATACCGGAGACAAACGGTATTCGTGTGATTGGCCCGGATGTGACTATAGGTCCACTGATGTCGCAAATCTAGCCAAACATAAGAGGACACATACCGGCGAAAAGCCTTACAAATGCACGTGGAGTGGATGTGAGGCCTCTTTCGCCGACGGTTCGCATCTTAGAAGGCATCAGAAGAAACACGAAAACCAATTCACGAAAATGATGGCTAAATCTGCCGCACCTAAGAAAAGGCAAACCGTTCCTAAATCGCTGACAATCGTTAAGACACGTCAACAACCCGGTCGAAGGGCTAAGGGGTCGCTCAGAATACCAGTCGACGTCTCAAAAAAGGATGGCATCGATGATCACATAGAAGACAAACCAAATGACTCGAACCGAACCAATGAAGTGATTGATTTTAATCACAAGAATAGTGAATCAATTGAGGAATCAGTCAATGCAAAGGATCTCAACCATAAAAATGTTGAACAGACGGTTAAAACTAATCTCGATTCTGATCCCATTCCCGACTCGACTATCGATGGCATCGATTCGAGATTAGAACCGAACGAACAAATGGATGGAAACAATTCAGGTCTTATTCAACAAACAAACCGAACTGATGTCAACCAGAATTCCACCGTAGAGTCGAATTCAACCGAATTAGGTTCGGCTCAGACTGAAGAACAGAACCAAAATTCTATGATCAGTGATAACAACCGATTAGTTGTGTATAAGAATCCGATTGTCATCTCATCAATGATTGGCGAACAGAACCGAAGCCTTAATTCTAGTCCTCTTCAAGAAAATGGTACAAAATATTCAGATCTACAGAGGATTTGATTAATTATATTATAAAGAGAAAGAAGATATGAATAATTGAAAAATTTAAATGAATTTGGAAACTGTCGGCTCTTCTGATTGATTGGAAATTCATAATTTGAGCTCAATTTTAGTGTAAACCATCTCTGAATTCCTGCTCTAAATATGTGTTAAATATTTGACTTTTGATTACTTTGTTTATTAACGCAAACAATGAGTTATTATTAGATTTATCGACACTTTTATCGCTATTTAATTATCAAATCTTTATTTATTAATGAAAACAAAAAATGAGATTTTTATGTAATTTTATTATTAATGTAATTATTATCACTTTATTTCATTAAATTAAAGTCTGTTTTCAATATTGAGTTTATTTAACCATTTTTTTGTTGCATTTAATTACCGCATTCCCACGCAATAGACGACATGTCGGTATAAAGTGAGGTTGAGGATAGTGTCGGTGTACCCCAGAGTAAGCCGATATGTCGGTCAAAGGGAGGGAGAAATAAA
>JAQFXL010000447.1:0-21073 GCA_034693445.1 Edwardzetes edwardsi
AAATTGCCTTTAAGTGAATATTTTTGCAATCATTAGTTGATAGTTGATTTCAATCCTTATATAGAAATAATGATTTCTTGCGACTAATGATCACTAAATTATTCGACAATTTTTAATATTTGAAAATAATTTACATAATTATAAGTTTTGACTTTTCGTTTCCAAAGAAGTCTTTTGATTTTGTTCACTACGTTTTTTAGCCCCAAAAGCATTGGTAGCTTTCATTTTGATTAAACAAATATTGAAATAATTTATCACTCATTTGCTAATAAAAAATATACATTTCTGTTATTTTCAAGTTTTTTATTATCATCTTTGAGTTGAACTGAATTCTTGGTTGAAATAAAACTTTTTTCATCATATAATAGATAATTTCATAGACATTGAGTTAAGTAAATAAAAATAACAAATCATATTTAAAGCGCAAAAAATAGCATTAAGTCTCTATAAAATGGATTCACGTTTTTTGATTATATGCTATACTTATGTTATTCAGCAAAGAATATAATATTTTTTCCTATTCTAAGAAATCTCAGCCATGAGATTGAAGTTTAGACTTAAGTGACTTTTTTCATAGACTGTATTCTTCTCTTATTTAATGCAAGTTATATAAGGAATGCATTTTTCTCGAGTCAATTATGCTTTTTATTGTTTATTATATTGAGTCGCTTTACAGCACATCCCTCTCTATCGTAGCACCAGAGACAGAGACATACCTTCACCAAGGATTCACTGCTAAATGATAAGGTGGAGGGACCGGGAGGTCGAGCGCCGCTCAAAGAATTGAATAGAAGAATAGATTAGAAACGATAGAAAAAATATTTTTATTGCATAAAAGTCTCATTTACTTCAACATTAGGTTTTCCACTGCACTCACATTCAATAAAAATGGTCTGACATTCGATATGGAATTTTGCAAAACCTTTCTTCCAATCTCTTTGTATTTGTGCTGTCATTAAGACATTCCAATACTCAGAGAGAAAATCCTTAATTCATTTTAAATTTCAATTTTTGCCCTCAATTTCATGGCTTAAAACAGAGTAAACCCCTTTTCATTACATGGTGTTGTCTTTTTTTGGATAAAAGTCCAGTACGATTGTTCAGAGTCTATGTGGGGGGCGGCCGGGCGTTGGCCACAGTTTTGTGGACTATTTCGTGTTTTTTAATTTTATTTTTCTCAGTTTATTCAGAAGAATAGGAATTGAATTTTGAGTCTAAAGAAAAAATACTTTACTTGAATTGCCTTCAATTGTGAGCTTGAGGTCAATAATTTACTTAATAACATAATAGTGTGTTTTTTTGCAAAACCTTTTCATTTTACACCTTATTCTTGGTCTCTATGCAAAACTCTTTTGTCTATAGCTTCAAAATCTATCGCAATATATATTTGAATTCAAATTTTGTTTCTTTGAATTCATTGCAAATGAATTAACAATTATTTTATGCTTTACTTTCAATTTGAAGAGGAATTTGAAATTTTGATCCAAAAATCTCTTCCTCTTAATTATCACAAATCCGTTACATTTCTATTCAAACCTGTCTTTATTCTGTCCTTTTATTCATTACTTTCTTTCTTCCAATGAATTATTTTAATAAAAAAACGATTTTTATTACAATTTTAAGTGAAATAAGATTTCTTTTCTGAATAGCGTTTTTGTCATTTTATTGTCAGTTTTATTCACTCGAAAATTGTTTTCAAACCTTTGGGCTATTCTTTCGTTTCGACTAAAAGTGTTTTATGTCGACTCTCTTATGTAAGTTATGTTATGTTTGAGTGAATATGAAAATGACATCTCTATTGGTCTTTTGTTTTAATAAGAGTTCACAATCGCCTCAGAGGAAAGACATCCAAACAAAATGCAAATGAGTTCGGAATGAGTTTCATAAGATATCAAATAATATATGAATACCTCAACACTCAGTTCGCTATTATTTCTGCATCAGATCTCTTCCTTTATGACCGTAATCTCACGTATTTATTGATTACTTTGATGTTTGGCTCATGAAAATTCGCTAGAGCCTAATCACACTCCACTTCTCTCCGGCATAAACTTGCAGTTCCTGAATGCGCGGACATTAGGTATTCATGAGATGAAAGTCAAAGTTTCAAAATAAAAAAAATCATTTGATTTAATGACAATATTTGTCTTAAAGCATAAAATAGTTTCTGAAACTCTTCTTTGTTTTTTCTGCAAATAATTTAATGCATTGCAATGCAGAACCATTGCATTGATTTCATCGCCTTTGCGCTAGACTTTGAACCGAAGCATATAATTTTGACCAAGTGTATCTTTTTGTTTGCTCTTCATTATACTGTTATTTATATCGTTAACCATTAATACTATGATAATCTTTAATCGTTTGTAATCATTGCTCAAACCATCCATTGATAAATGTCTATAATTATTGTTGACTTAACGATAATGTTGTTTAAAATACTTCTTGTTTTTCATCTTGTACCTCTTCTTCTGCACTGAATCCAGTCTTTTCTGGCGATTTATTGCTTGATATTAAGTAAATTGCATTTTTTTCGATGAAAATAACAATTTTATTATGTCTTTAAGACTGAAGACATTTTAAATCTTTTATTGGAAGTAATTATGAAATTTCACAAAAAATAAATTTTAAGGAAAAAAATTGTAAAAAATTTTCATCAGTGAAGTTCTCTGATTTGAATTTAATTTAGGCTTTATTACTATCGCACGAAACTGAGCTCAGGTTTTTGCACAGACCATTTTGAAAACCGATATCACTATTATCGGATACATTTTTGTTTTACTCATTCGACTATTTATTTCATTCATCTCTCGATTAAAATCTCTGATAATTGTTTGAAATTTGATATAAATGTGTATTGAATTGTAATCAAATAAATGACGATTTTATTCAAAAAACTTTTTATCTTATCTTCAAATTGAGTTGAATTCATAAAAATTAATTGCAATGAATATAATAAACGATTGTTTGCGATAAAAACTTTAGACATAATTGTCTGCGACGACTGTAGCCGTAGTTTTGAATAATAACTGAAATTAGTTTTTCAATTAATTTAATTATAAGAGAGTTTATTATATAAATTAATTAAATTTAAATGAATGTCTAATTTCACTGATAATATCATAATTATATTCCGAGTAAATTCATTACCGATATTCGTGATTATCCTTTGAATACTAATTTAATCAATAATTTTTCCAAATTGTTTGATATATTTATCATTTAATCTTCTAATTAGTTGATTACCAAAGGTTTGACTTCAAATTATAGGAAGTAATTTGAAATTTTTACTTATTTTTCCAACAAATTTCGTGGATATTTGCCATCAATTGATTGGGAAATATTCGGGACTTCTTCTCACCATTTGATGTATTGATTCTCATTTGATATACAAATTATTTTAGCCTCAATTCGAGTGAATATTTTTTGCTTTTTTATTGCTATGAAGTGTATAATAGCACCGAATAACATAAAAATCTCGTTCTAAGCCATAACCCATTCCGATGCCGAGCGCACAGTCAATATTCACAATGGCCTTAACACTGAAAATAGCAATTTATTCACAACTTTATTATCCGCTTTTAAAAACAGTTTTCATTCAAACCCTCAAAAATTGATGCAATTTTTGGGACCAAATGTGCGATAAGTGTTGCGGACTGTTCTTCCGATATAATTCAAATGTAAGAAATGGGAGGTTAGGGTAGACATAAGGCACATACAGGCGTTAGGAGACATACAGTCAGTGCAAATCGAGCAGTCAGTCCTAACGCCTGTAATGAAAGCCTCGATTCCGGCTAACAATAGATTACTATATATTAGAAAATTTTTATATATTTTTCACTTCAATTCTATGTTCAGAGAAAAAGTATTTTTCTTTTTTTCTCCCCGATTATTATTAAGACTGTGAGGGGAAGAACGCAATGAAGCGAAACACATATCAAGTCATATATTTATTGTATTTTTCTTCTCCCTATCCGTCTTAAAAGTTGTGAACAGACGAACAGTCCTTTCAACTCATCATTTCTAAGGCACCTGAGTCTCCACAACCACTAAATACAGTATTTTGTGGTCGAGTTTTGGCTTTTCCTTCGCTTTTTTGTATGCCTTGCGTTATGTTTGCATGACTTATGAGAATTAAATGCATCAGAAAAGTGAGGCATTCCTTTCAAATAAGGTTTGTTTCGTGCGATGTATGAAAGTCTTTATTTCAAATGTGTGTCAAATAATACACCAAATATTAGGTATGTTTTGTATTCTTATTATAATATTAGTCTATATTTGGCAACAATTTTCTCGAACATCCAAAAGATTTCATTTGATTTGAGAGTTCATTAGCCATATTTGACTCTGGGTTCTAATCAAAATATTTTGAATTTGTTTTGATTCAAATGAACGCAATTTTTCGATTTGGCTTTTAATCCAATTTACACATCAATTAAATGTGTTTTCATACTTGGCATTAGTCGAGAGAAAAATCACATTATTTTTCTCATACAAACATTAGTTGCTTTAATTCACCAGAATATGAGTGATTGAAGTTTTTTTTCATAACTCATTTCAAATCCAAACTATAATTAGCTAAAAGTCATAGACTGGTCGGAGTCTTAACACAATTCAGAGCAATCACACCATAGTATTGTTCATCGATTTTACAGCAAATTAATGTATTATTTAGAGTCTAATATAATTCCCAATTATTTCATGTTTTTTGATTAACGCATTCTTTGGATGAGAAAACTTCAAACACAACTCTACACCTCTTTTGATGGGTTTTACTCTTATTTTTCTATTGACTCCAAGACTAATGTCAGTTGTGTTGAAATTTTATGTTATTTTTAATTCAATTCAAGAGTTGGAAAACACAGTAATGATAGTAATAGACAGTAATTTCAAAATATAAGTCAAATACTTTTCTCCACTTTGAAAAAGTTTTTATATTCTTTGAAGGTTTTGTTCAATTGTCTGACTTGTGCTGAACGGAAAGCAAATTTTCGCTCACTTTATAAGAGGTTTTGACCGATGGGAGAGAGAGAGAGAGAGAGAGAGAGAGAGAGAGAGAGAGAGAGAGAGAGAGAGAGAGAGACTAGCATTCTATGTATGAAAATTGCTTTAATCGCTAATAACTTTTGACAGTCGGTTAAAATGAATTGCATATGACTTCAGGCGATAAGTGTTTTAAAAGATCGAAAAAGAATAAAATCTAATATGAAATATGAAAAAAGCTTTTCTTTATTTTCTCATAGCTTTGAACTCCAGGTTTAGTTATGTAGGAAAAACAGTTTTGTTAAAATGAATGCCAAATACCATATATATTATTGAGAATTATTACATATATTTTCCAAACTGAACCGTCTCCTTATATAATTTTGCTGCCAATTTAACAATGATTTATTTGAGTCTAATTTTTTTCCAGTTCCTACTTATGTCTGAAAATTTTATTTTCGCCAAATTTTCGGTTTGTTCTCTTCTATGCCTTTTACAATTGAAGATCCTGTGCTCCTCACTTACTTTTTAGTGTCTGTGCGCTCTGAGTCATGCATTTTGAATGCTTTTAGTCTAACATAAAGGTTAACACAAAAAATGTGTACTTTTTGGGCTCAAAAATATATTACATAAAAAGACTGAAAAATATGTCTCCTTTGCTGTCGATATGTGTCTTCACAGCCACTTATCTATAGTTTCCCCAACTCTTGTCTCTTATCTGATTCTCAACATCAAAATTAGACCATTTTCTCCATATGTGTCGAAGACATGATTTTTTTCGTTCACTAAAAAAATTGCTATTTTTTCTTAAGCTGAGAAAAAGTTGCTTCACTTCGCTCTCTATCTCCCAGTCCTTTGCTTTCATTTTTTCTCTCCTACGATCATCAGGAAGTCATAGCCTTTCCCTATCATATGCCTGTGCTTTAAGTCTTACCCAATTTCTCATCTTCAAGGCATCAGTTGATGAGTTTGTGTCTATAGTTTCTATGGTTACCTCAACGACGAAGTGGTGTTTCTTTTCATTTCATATATTTCTCCTCTTCTGTCGGATAATTTTTCTTTACTGTAATTTCTGTGACTGTTTCTGTTCCTTAATTTCTCTCCACATCCATAACTCTATCCCTTGTATTCAATTTCATATCATTTTTGTCATTTCAGAAGATTTCTGAAAATTTAGTCTCAAATTAGTTTTCTCTTCATTTCTAACATTTTTATACAAATAATTGGTTCTAAATCTTAATTATACTTAAAATTGTTATAATTCTTAATGTAATGAAATTTTTGTTTCAGATTTCAGTTAGAATTAGATTTAAATTCAAAATTTGATTATAAATACAATTAAAATAATAGTAGAATTAAACAAAATTTTATGTATTTAGCGATTAAAGCAAATATTTGGTGAATAGACTGTAGAAAAATCATTACATTTATTCGTTTCAGTCGATTAACTCAATGCTTAACTTTTTTTGAATACAATTTTCTCATTGTTTTAGTTTTAGAAAACAATTACTTTAAATACAATTTATTTTCAGTTTATTTTGGCTCTGATTTCGCTCTGAAAACGAGAGTTTCATAACAATTACAAACGATATATATTTTTCTTTACTTTAATCTAGTAATAGCCAAGATTGCACTGTAAATCGACTTGATAATAGGCTTTCTATTGATTTTTACTTTGGGTTGCTGCAACTTTCAGTATAATTTACTCTCTTATGATTTCTGAAGTATTTGCATTTGATTGGGTTATAATTTGTTCTTGATAATCCGCAACAAATGGCAGGCTGGTGATTCCCATTCGACATAAGTCAGAGCGAATTTCGGTGTGTATTCTGTGTGTTTGTTATTACAATTAGAGTCACAGAGAAATAGCGTTTCGGCAGAGCCTAACATTAAGAGAATGTAACACAACTGTAATGTTTAAGGGGTTTCGGCCTTACATTTACTCTCCATTATTAGCCCTCATCAGTGTATCCAAGAGTTCATTCTTACACTTAGTCCTCCTATCTGCTGGACTCTCATCTCTTGAGACACTGCACTCTCACATCCAGAGACTCACCAGAGGAAAGTGAGGCCCAAGAATAAGAAGACAGTGCTCTAGAACTGGACATTAATGGAGTCACTGTTCGGGTGCACACAATTCGTTTGCTTTTGCACACAATTTTTCTTCTGATTTCTTTGGTTAAATGACTTTCACTCTGTCTCTATATGTCTGACCAATGCTCGCATTCGTGGATACCATTCGTCTTAATTACAGAGCCACTACTAAAACGAATGCCTGTCCTCTCAAATACTTTCACAACATTTATATGAACTCAATCTCGATATCTTTCAATCTATAAATAGTTTATTTATTTTGTTTTCGCTCAGATATCTTCTTAGTTTTATTTTCTCATAGGATGTGCTCATCCGAAGAAATATTTGTATATTTAATATGTCGTTCCTCTCGGGCTATAAATCGTTCCAATAAACTGAGAAAATTTTTAATTAAACTCATTTTTCTCATCCGTTTTATCGCACACTCTGTCGTATCGATTAGGTATTCCTCTAATGATATGCCAATTGAATCGACACTTTAAATGACATCCAATAGATTAGGTATTTATTAGCGAAGATTATTATCCAATAATTTGTCAGTGATTTCAGTGGTGTTGCTATCAATTAATTTCTTAATATTATATGATTTGTCAAATAATTATATTACTGTTTATTACATAATAAATGAATTAATTTATATTAATTTTATTCAACGATACACTTGAGTTGAGTTTAATATTATTTTCGAAACTCATTTACGGTAATCAGTGGTTATGTGTTGTGTATATGAAGATTACTTTTTCCGCACAAGAGCTCAGTTGCAGACCTCTCTCACCAACTCCTAAACAGAAGCAAAACTACAAAAATCGATATTCAGTTCAAAACTATCTCTAGTTTTCAGTGCAAAAGCCGCTGAAAATTATATTAAAACTTAGTTCAGATAATCAGTAAATTTCTAGTTTCAGAGTTTGAGCACAAATTTGTTTACAAAAATTACTACTCTTTTGAGAGAAAACTTTTAAAATGAGTTCACTTTTATTTATTTATTTTCCACAAAATTTTATTTCAATAAATAAATAAATTATTGGAAATATTCTGATTTCAATATTAGATTCACTCACTGTTTGCAACCCTATGTCTCTCCCCAATGTTTTGACAGTATTTCCAATTCAAATGAATAACAACTCTTTGCCTTCACTTCAGTTTGGTTTCAATATACAGATTAAATGCAAAATTTCATTCATTATACGCTCAGAATATTCTAAGCGATCAACTATTTGAGGCAATATTCTTATGCTGGCAATCAGTGTAGTGGTATAACAGCAGAGCCCTCACCAGAGAGTAATTTATTTAAAACTATTATACGATTAGTGTAAACAACAAATTAAATTTAGAGCAGAAAACTTTTTGCTTACTAACAACAGACAACTGAGTGGAAGACCTATTGGTTTGCAAACGAAAATCAAATGAGATATTCGTTTACACAATAAATGTGTTTCACATGAGAACAGAGTTGAGACAAAACCCCAAGAATTGTGTTTAAAGTCTTTCTTCTCATTTGTAACATTTGGAGAGAGTTTGACCTAAAAATATACTCTTGTTTTACACATTGATTGAGACACAGAAGCAAAAAATTGTGAGCACTGTATGTCCTGAGCCCTAACTAATGAAATTTATTTGACAACAAAAAAAGGAATGTTCGACCGCAACAACGTTTTCATGTGCCTCTGCACTGACTGCAATTGCACAGATAGGTCGGTGAGAATTGACGGCCAAAATGAATCGGAAATGGCTAACAAGCGGCCGGAAATGAAGCGAACATCTCGGAAGAGAAGGCCCAAAATGAGTCGACCCATAGATATATAATTTATTAGCAGCTCAGGCAATGAGTCACAGGCTCATCAATGATCATACAGGCTGTGCGCTCCCCATCTCTCCCAAACAATCCCTGTGCTAACAGTTCACACATGCATTCATTGCGAAACTATTTTCTAATAGAAAGCTATTGTGAGTCAAACTGAAAGAAGTAGAAAAAAAGTTAATGAATCACTTGATTGCCTGTTCAAACATTTTTCTCTTCATCTCATCTTCTTCTTAGTCTTCGTCTACTTTTCTGATGTCTATTTTGTCAGTGATTTTCCGTGTATTCCCTGTTTTTATATAAGCCATCGATTACTTATCCTTTGATTTGTTCACTTTTTCTATCGTTTTCTTATTTTTCTAACATTCAATTAAAGATTTGAAGTAATGTTAGAGAAAATCATTTAATTTTTCAACAATTTATTGAATCGAGTGTTTGTTTTGATATGAAACTACATTTTCCAACTTTTAATGTTATTTATCTAATGCTGTGCTAATCGACTGTCTGTTTATTTTCAAAACTTTGTATGGATTCACTCTATTAGTACGTATTTATCACAATATAATCAATTCATTATTGTCTTATTCAATACGTACCTAATAGTCGTTCCTCCATTTTCTATTCACTCGATGGATGGCTCAGACCTCTCCTATTCAGAGATGATTAGAATTTTGAATCGATTACAAACTTAGGCCTCGATTGGTGTCAAACAGTTATCTATTGTTATGTAAATTATATTTTTATTATAATATTCACACACTTTTGACAACAGAAGAGATGCCTTTAATATCCGTCCGAATAAATTAAACTCTTTATTATCCGTTTTTAATATGTTTTCGGAGAAAATTTCTTTCAATGCGTTTCAAAATTAAATTCAAATTTCAAATCCAAAGCCATTGAAACTCTTTTGCTTTCAATTTATGTCTTTCAACATTACTATCAGACTTAATGACAGTTTTATTGTATTTATGGTTCATTTTAGATGAAACTATCGATTAATATAAACAAATTCTGTATATTTAGCAAAGAAATTGATTTAATGTTTTCTTAGGCTTTGGTTTCAGTTTTTAATGTTCTCAGAGTTTATATGAATTTTGTTTATCGAATATATGTTTTTTCTGTATTTTATTTGTTCGGATGAGTTAACTATAGATTGTGTGACACTTTTATATACAAATATATTTCTTATACATAAGAAAAATATATTCGAGTTTCATATCTCAAACTTGTGTTGCTATCGATTGATACGAATCGCTGTTTAAATGTTAGGAAAAGCATAAGAAAATTGAGAACATCTTCGATCTGATCCAATACTTAATGGATGAATATTTTGTGCTATAACTCAATATTTTTGCACGAATTTCCCATTTTCCTCAAAGTTTTTCTTTCCCAACACATTCTTTATCTAATTTCACAATCAAAATAAGTTCAATGATCTCAACATATCATCAGTTTATTATCAAATGAAATACTTTGGAAAGTTATTTATTATTGAAATTATAAAAATTGGCCGAAAATTGTGTTTAATTTAAAGTAAAACTTTAAAAGATTTATATCTAAAATGAGTTTTACTTTTGACTGCATTTTTGTATTGAATCCGTTTATAACCCGTTTTAAAGTCATTTTTGCTTCAATTTTAAATTTGAATGATTGTTTCCAAACCCTTTGGTCAGAAGGCTTGATCATCGCCATGTTAGGCTATGGAATTTCAAAGCACCAACCTAAATTTTGTTGTTTTTTCAAATTCTTTCATTGAGTTATCGATTGATTGAAATTTATTTATCGTTTCATCACTTTTATCGTCTCTTATATTCTTTATTTCACTAAATGTTTGATAAAAATCTAATAAAATATTCCAAAATTACTATTATTATAATTAAAGTAAAGACAACACGCGATGACAATTGCAATCAATTCTGATGATAGAGACAAATATTATGATAAGAAGTGTTCAGTCAATGGCTGTCTATATATCATATGCGGTGAACAAAAAAAATATATAAATTTTTTTAAAATATATTGATGTATATAACAAAATGGGAATCACACACAACAGTAGGAATTCCTTTTTTGTAATGATTGTCACGCGATATAATATACCCGAATTATATTGAGAGATAGAGACCAACATTTTTACGTGAATTACATATTGAGCTGAAGTGAAGGTAGAATTTTGTTGATAAAAAACACTACTTTATAATCAATAATTTTCTCGATTCGTCTGTCTTTATGTCTGTAATACGTCTAAAGATGTGATAATTCTGGCCCGGAATCTACTCAATGTCTGTCTGTGCGGAAATTATGTGTCATTTCGTGTGTTTCTCTTTAAATGAGAAAATTTAGTTAAGAATTATATTTCTCAACAAAAATCAGATATAAAGACAGTTGTTATCAATTCGTGTATTACATGAAATTTCAGTTCATCTGCGCCTAAAATCTCTGAATAATTCTTTCCTTTGATTGAAATTTTAGTTTTTTGTTCATTTCGTGAACTAATTGTGCGGTGAATTGAATTAAAAACCTTTTTTGAGTCTATCTTTTATTGAATTTTTGTGTCTTTTCAATGAATTTATTGATATATATTTCTGTTCAAAATGAAGTCAATGAATAAAGAAAAGTCTTTGAAATGTTTTTCTGTTCTGTATTTGAATTCATTTCATTCTCTCTTCTATTGAATGATAAAAATTCTTTTCAATCCATTTATGAAATCATTTCAAACATTTTCTATAATACTTTTAGTCTTATTTTTGGAGTTCATTTAAAATAATATCAGACACACGAGTATTGAATGAATAATTAGTATTAATCTGTGAAAAAGTGCTGAACAAATGCAAACATTGATTAATAATTATTTATTATCTTTAATTCCAATGAGATTTTTAATGAGAAATAAGGAGAAAATGCTTTCTATGTTTCTCTTCAAAGACTAATCACATAAAAACAAAAGTTAAGAGAAAATTATAATTAATACTAATTAGTCGACTGCAGAGCAAAAACTGCAATTCTCTTAACTATTATTCCCTTTTATTGTACTCTAAATTGTTATTCACTTTTACTTTGAGCTCAAAAACTACTACTTCTTAATGAAAGCTAAATGTGTTTCATAGAAAAGGTATACAAGAATTACAAGATATATGTTCGGAGAGAAAAAGAGAGACCTCAAGAAAGTAAAACATTTAATCAATTTTGTATATATATCTAAAGACAGAGGAATGGATGATAAGAAAAGACCATTTCTTTCGCTGTAATGTTAGGCACAGTGTAAAGATCGATATTTGAACGCAATGTCAGAGCACTGGCTATAGTTTGGTATTAAAAGTATAGCACTATTTGAGGTCAATAAGTGCTAAGGAATGTCTTTTGCTACTGAAGTGAACACATTCTATATCAGCACTGTTTCCAAACGTTAAGCCAAGAGTAGTTCAATTTACAGTAATTTTATGTCTTTTTGATAGCAATAGACAGTCACCAGAGAAGAGAACGGAATAACTTTTTTTTTATCAATTTTATTGATTTTCTTAATATTCTCTGAAAGACTTGATTTTTAAATCTCTTTTGCTTTTCATAAGAAATTTAATCTTTCAACTTATAAATTGCGTTCAATTTCCCAAATATCGATTCCGAATAAACCTAACCATCAAGGTACATTTGATGCTGTTTTATCCAACCAGTTAATGCAATCTTTTAGCTTGCTTATTAACCATATATACTTAATCTTTGCTCAGCACAAACTTGATATAAGTCTGTTGTGCTAAAAATTGGCCATTTTGATTGATTATCTTGGTTATTCTTGAACCAAAATTAATCTTCTAATATACTGTATATAATAATAGTATATATAATGTATATAAATCTGATATAAATGGTTTGGCGTTAAGTCCTGGCGTTTGGAAGTTTGTTTATCGATTGATTGCCATACAGTTTGCACTACAGATGTGTTCGACACCCAGTAGTTAGTCGTCGACTGTATGCTTGTGTGCACTGGTATTGAGTCCATGATTACCGCTTATTCCGATATATTTTTTGCTTATTTATCGCCAAAAATCTGTTTGCGTTCTGTGTTTTGCTTCGAAAATAATTCTCTTAATTACATAACTCTTCACTCACTCCTAGAAAACACTATTTCATTGTTTATATTCAACTCAATTGAGCCAAAAGTCTCAAAATTGTTTATTACTCTAATAAACAAAATATTTATTTAGGTTTTGTTCATAACTCTAATGCTTTTATACATTAATATATAACATAACCGTATATTTAATTTGTGGACTCATTCCTAAAATGATTGAAACAAATATTTTATTTCAAGTTTTGTTTCAAACTGTTTGGCAAAATCTAATTGTAATAAAAATGTTATCAGGAACATAATGGGCCGAGCATTCGACAAAAAAATTATTGGATCATTCAATTGAAGCATAAAATGTTGGAAATCCTATTTCCAAACTATTAAATGATTCCTTTAAAGCCTTTAATTACACCATAAAAATCAAACGCCAGTTGAGTTGTGAATACTTTTCTGAAACATTGAAATATCAAAAGAAATATTATTTCAGATACTTTTATCTTCGCTACAAATGATATTTAACACGAAAAGAGTTGAATCGAGAAAAATAAGATAAATTATTTCAATCTATCAGAAGAATAAGGAACTAAATCTTCTATAGAAAAGAGCGAGAGATTGATTGTGACATGTGCAAGGTGGAATGAAAGATCATTTCCTTCTAAAGATCTCCTTATTCTTAAACTCAATGCTTATGAATCCAACAATTGAAGTAAATTTTCAGAATGTTTTCATTCGGATGAGTTTTTTATATTAAATTAAAATCAGCATGATAAATTTCAATAATAACATTTGAGTAGTCATTTTTGAAGGAATTTTTGCGTTCAATCCAGCAAATTCACGGAAATATTGCATTTGATCTCATTAGGCTGACCTTTAATAGCTTGCTTACTTTGATGCTCTGTGCGTGTATTTGGAGTTATGGTATTTTTCTCTTAAAAGGAAGGGTAGAGCAGATTACATGAGTGCAACAGAAAGTACTGCAAAGAAATAGCTGAGTATTTGTAATATAATTTTATTATTCAAAGAGTGAGATATAAAGTAAGATTGATTATAAACATCCCATTGCGAGTCATTTGTTAGGCCCATTGCAAAGGCTGTTCCGTCCATTTCATGAACGCTGACTCCAGTATTCACTCATTCATTTCATCCGTATATTTGTCTTTGAGTTAGAGGTCTGCCATCAGTCGGAAAAAAGTTGTTTAGTATTAGATAAGAGAGTAAAGGGAAGCAAAAGAGCAACAAATTAGATGTGATGTTAGTCCAGTGCAGTGACGGTGCCATTGGATGAGTGAATTACCTTTCAGTTCACTTTCGATTCCCGTCTAATATCGTTTGTGTAGTATTAGAGACGTAAATATATCTTTTTTGTGCTCAGCCTTTACTTGTGTTTAATTCCTTTAGGATTTTACTCTTACCCAACAGTCCTAAGCATACTAGTTCCTTTCTTACAATTTGCGTTGGGATAACTCATTCACAGCACAAGTAATTTCTAAATTGGTTTAATATATCATTTTGTTGTGAATTCATCTATTTTTTGTGCTTTTGGTCTGACATTAATTTTAACTCTTTTTTCGCTTTAATTCAGACTTTATTTTATTTATTTTCTCTTATTTTTTGCAGATATTCTCAAAACGATTCACTCAAACGTATAATTGAATTATTGTTTCCACGAGAATAAAGTTAACGAAGAAAATCTACTTTTGCAAGAGTCAAATCCAACCAGAAAGAGACCTCGGAGTCGAAGGAATCAAATGTTGAGGTATTTACGAATTTTGTTTTCATTCAAATTGTTTTATTTGCTATGAAAAGCAATTTTATGCACAAAAAATGCTTTCAATTTTCAAGTCGTCAGCAATTCTTGAGTCAAATCAATACTAATTGTGATGAATAAGTAAAGTTAAGACTCAAATATGTTAACAGTTTTGTTTGGGAACAGAATATTCTGATTTATAAGAGAATAAAATGCGATCGAAATTAACTCAATCGTAATGTCGTTTAATGTCTTAACATTTTGCTCTTATTTGGCTTTTCTCGTAGTAATATAACACCAAATAAGAGGCCATGGCCTCCACTAGTATTCTGTGCCCAGTGCTGGAGTTGTTTGTATTGTTTTGGTCATTGAAATGCAATCTAAATGCATGTAATGCTATAATAGACTGACTCTGGGCTTAGAAAACAAGAGAATAGTATTCAGTATTGTTCTGCTCGTCAGTGAAAAGGCCTGAAGTCATGGCAACAAATGATTCTCTTTAGACCTTTCGCCAAAATGTCTTATATTTAGTGTAGAGAAAACTTATTGAGAGTATAATATTGTGTTCATTAATCAGTTGGTTCTCTCATTCTATTCTGTGTTCTTTTATAGCCAAAGACATTGATTATGTTTAAGACAACTCTCTCTACAACTCACCCATTCTCTCTCTCTCTCTCTCTCTCTCTCTCTCTCTCTCTCTCTCTCTCTCTCTCTCTCTCTCTCTCTCTCCTATTCTTTTGGTTTTCATTAAGAATTCCTTTTATATATTAGTAGAAATGGTTTCGATTAGATATCAAATATAATGAACTCTTTTATTACTCTTTATTTTCTGGTGGTTTATGTCTCTCAAGATATAGTACTTTAGTATTGATCAAAGAATTTTCTCCCTTCTCGTTATTACCCAGATTTAAGATTCAGTAATTTTCAGTTCAGTCCTCATTTCAATTAATAAATGCCAAAAATTCTTCAGATTTTAGACGTTATTCCCTTTTTTAATTAACTCATAACTTAATATGTCATCTAAAATGAGAATTGTTTCATAAAATTATTTTCTCTTTTTAATCAATTTTGTCAAATATTGTTCAGTTTCTATGAATAATATTCAGTAATTAATTTCAATACAATTTCAAAGGTATTTCAAATGTTTATTGTTTTAAATGAATGCTTGAAATTCAATATAAAATTCTTTCAAAGGATTTGATTCATTGAAATAATTAAAATCTTTGGAAAACAAAAATACTATTCAACTGACTATCAAAACAATGAAAAGAATTTTCATATTTTGACTAAAATTAAATTTAGTTTTCATTTTGAAAAACCAAAAAATAACTGAAAGTTTCCCAAAGTTTTAATTCAATTAGGCTTTCATCGGCTTTAGGTTCAAAATTTTCATCGATTGAACTTTTTTTCAGCTCAGAATATATTTGATTATTCCTAAGCTCTTGAGTCGAATCTATTGATTAACAAATTGTCAAAAGGTTTCAATTGGCAGATAATAGAGGAAACTACTAATTAAAGTACTATATCTCATATCTTTAGAGAATACAACTGAGAATAAAAGAAAAATTATCTATCGATTAGTCTCAGACTTCTTCTCATATTATGGCTCAACTGAAACGACAAAAGCGTTAAACAATTAAACCATTCATTTGATTGAAAGATAAAAATTGAGTCAAAAATTATATAACACTATATGTTAGCGAAGTTTCTCGAGTAATAGGAAACCTAATATTCTAAGCGAATGCATGAATAAGACTTCTGTGTGTTCAGTGCTGTGCTGTGTGCTGTTCTATGCTCAGTTCATCCATAGTCCTGTGCTCTTTAGTCTTCTAATGCAAATACGGTTTTAAATTACTTGCGTTTTGGGACAATAGGCTTGGATTTCAGCTCTTTTCTGATTTCATTGCAAATGTCTGTTCACTCGAATGCCGTTAATTTCATTTTTGCACAGAATATAGCCAACAGATAATCTACTGAAAGGTTAGACCAGCGATGGTTTTGATGAGTAAAGAAGTGGTGCCAATATCCGTACCGATGACTCAGTTATTACACAATCGCTTTAGTCATGTATTTGAATAATAGTTTTCTGTATTGAGTAATCTTGACGTGAAATTAAAACCCGAATATCAATATTTGCACTCTTTTGGCTTCCAATACCCATACCATTCCTCTCGAGTTTAGTCTCTGGCACTGCATTATTATGCGTTGCCATTCCTTTAATGATGGGGTTGAGTGGAGTAGGAGTTGCTGTTGGAGTAGAGTTTAAAATACATAATAGATTGATATTTAAATCTTTAGAGAGTTTATAACCCGTCAGACACTGTGTGAGCGCTCAGGTTATTAATTGGTTAATAATTCGTTATCCAATTCCTTCATAAAGAGTGTAACGCCAGTCGTTTCCCGATATAATTGATTGTGAAGAAGGGTTTCCACCAAAATTGGATCCTTTGGACCCCGTCTTCCACTCATCATTCCAAAGGGTTTTTCAATTTACTCTTCTCTTTCTGTTGTGATGTAAATTAGGGCTGACATCAGTTTTGCACATAAAATGCATTACTGTATGTATGAGTCAGTCATTTGTATTATCAATATTTAGTTAAGTAATAATCAGACAAATGTTGTACTCAATGAGCATTACTATTGGTTTTTTGTGTAATCACTCGAATCGATGTTCAGTTACTCCCAAAAATGCAATTATTTATTAAAATCAAGTCTAGAAATGAGAGAATGTTTTTGCCATGAATTTGACATTTTGTGCATTTGATTGTATTTTATATGAAAAAACTTGTTTTACTTCTTTTTCTTCTCGTCTCTTAATTTGGAAATATTTTCCATTTCGTTGAATATTTAATAAGTTTTCACTTTATTTTGTTGACAACTCTTTTAAGAGAATTGAGTAAAACAAAAGTTTTTCTTTTTTGCTCTCAAATCGCATAAAAATTTAATTTTTCGCCTCTTTTTTGCGCAGTCTTTGTAACTGAAAATATAATCTGAAATCTGATCCATAGCTTCAAAGATTGAATTTCTTATTCCCTTTCCTTGTATTTTGTTCTGCATTTCATTCATCACATATTTATGACTCAAATATAAGCGAAAAGACGTCTAAATCAGTGCATTCTTTATGTTTTGTGTCCTTTCATATACACTGAATGTGATGTATATTATCTCATGTCTTAAGACTTTTTTCTTTGACTTTTCCTTAATAATAAAGACGATGGAAATAATCCTCTTTTACTCTTTCATCCCATTCTCTGGTCTTCATTTGCCGGACACTCATATATCTGGTGTCCATTCATTCGTTGAGAATCTGCTCCAAAGAAGTCTTTCCAAAAGAAGTTCCGTTTGAATTTCGGAAATACTCTGGAAATTCATTAGATTTTTATGTAAACTTTAGTTCAATGAATGCATTACTCAATCAATAATACATTTTCTATGTATAACCCGTTTATAACTTAAAGTTTGGGCTCAGAATAAGTAATGGAAAAGATATCCTCTTATATTTCTTGTTGTAATCTTTGACATTTAATTGATTTGGGATTCGAAGTACTTTTCGGATTGAGATAGCTAAGTTTGTCAAGACAGAAAAATGACACTTTTAGGATAGTTTTTCTAATATAAATGTCACAGATAGCACCAGGATACTAATTGAAAGCCGAGAATCTCAAAGAAAAAATTCTTTACCGGAATGTCACTCGACTTATATTATTATTTTGATTATTGGTGTTCACAATATATAATATTTAAAGTGAATGTGACATTAGGCTGTGCTTAGGCTGTGCTGATAGTGACACTAAATGCCCGAAACTATTTCTCTGTCAGACATTCTTTTCTTCAGATATTCTTCTTCTAAAACCTGTCATTACTTTTAGTGCTATTACTCAACGACACAACTCTTGCGAAGCAATTGTATTGAAAGCCAATGGAGAAGAGTATCACAGACTATAAGTTATTGTATAAGAAGTGAATCCAATCCACACATCAGTCGTAGAGTACAATAAAAATATTTTTCGGGACCATTTGATTGATAGCCTCAAATAGCCCTAAACATGAAGTATTGGCGCTAATAATTCAACAACTGATACACTATAAGACCCAGAGAACAACATTTTTTCACTCTCTCCTACTCTTTCTGTCTCTCTATGACTAAGTCTTGCAAAATGATAGCCAAGAGGGGCTTAACTCAATTATGTCATCTGTTTCACGAGCACGTGTCAATTCTCTTGAGTTGCTCTTGTTCAACACTTGATCTACGTTGTTGACACACCTTATTACCAGGCATCATAAAAGGAATACACAATGAACTAGCAAGTAGTGTGATCTATCTTGGTCACCGCTCACCTCTTTGTAATAGAGTTGTGCCAAAAAACGTCTTTCTTATATGAAATATATTTTTTATTTCTGGTATTTTCTTCCGAATCTATTCAACGAAATCCTTTTTATTTTTATTTTATGTCTTCTCTCTTATCCATTGAGTCCATTCTATTCTGAGCTCTATTGCAAGTCTGGTACATTTTCTTCGTATTTTGTTCACATCGTATCCTTTGCCCCACTTTTCTTCGCACTCTTTTCTGGATATTATTTTCATTATTAACGCGAAGAAAATAAATATTAAATTTTGACGACTTTTGGAAAGACTTCTAAACACAAAATAAATTAGTTGTCAAACAGTTTTGTATTTTAATTCACAATAATAACAGAATATATTCTTCTTTTTTAATCAATAATTTTTTATTCTGTCCGCTTTATTGAATGTAAAGTCAATTTTCATTATAACTAAGACTGAGTTTGGGTTTGGCGTTAATATTGTCATCATTTCTAGTCTAATACCAAATGATAGACTGAACTGACATTTCATAAATTCATGAATTAGAATAGCCTTTGGGAGAAACAGGACTGGCGTTTAATTCACCCTTCGATTAGAATTCTCGCCTAATCTATCGCTCAGACACATTGAGAACAGAATAGTCTTTACCAGTCCTCTACTTTTTTAGCCTTAATAAAGCAAATGATTAATGAATTTCTTGCGAAACATATTAAGCGATGGAAAGCTTCGCAAACCGTTCCTCTCATTTCATCTATACTTCAATTTAAAATGAAATATCATTTTCATCGTTAAGTTGACTGAAAGTTTCGCAAATTATTTTTCTTCTCCGAACAGTTTTCAATGTAAACAGAAAATCAATTTGAATTTCTCATTTAAATTGAGAATTTAAGCTAGTCTATTTGTTGAATTCAGGGATGAGTTGAATAAACTACCATAAAAGATGAACCTAGATAAATTTTCATCTATCAAAAACGTTCGCTCATAATTGCCATAACAAATGATATACTAATGACTTCTACTAACTGTAAAAGTAATGCTAAGAGGAAATCAATTTAAAACTTTGAAGTTAATTAATTATAATGAAGAGTAGGTTTACATCCAGTGCCTAACACTGCCTACCAGAGCCTAATCTTTGATATTTTCTTATTTAAATGTGTTTGCAATTCATTGTTCTTTGCTTTTTCAATGAATTTCATTATAATTCTCTCTTTGAGACAACAAATAAGAAGAGAATTAATTTTATACTCAAAACAATTTCTCTTCTCTTGAGTTGTGTTCGGATTAAAAGTCAGACATTAAATGTAAAACAGTTTCAATGCTTTTCGTTAAAACACTAATTTTAATCTTTTAATGGCTTCAAAAAGAGGTTCTTTGTATTGAATGGAATCAATAGAGACGTTGTTTCGAAGATATCTTTCGGTTTTTATATCAATGACACGATTTTGAGCTCAATTTTTTGCACGAAAAAAATTGATTAAATTTGAACCAATTTTTTACTTCATTACTGAATTCATTGAATTATTTTTCAAGTAATGAATTTTGATTTTGTCTTTGAAACAAAAGAACTAACAATTCATCCAATTTTAAAATTTGCTTATTGTTTAATATGACATCAATTTTGCAGTTGTTTTATGTTTTGAACTTTATTATCATTTTTGGGTCGAATAATGTGAACAAAATCTCATTTAATTCAATCAAATCTTTGGTCAATTTTCTGGTTCTGTACTCCAAAACAGAAATGTTCTTTGAGTTATGAAAATAAATTTCATTCAATACTTATCTTACTTTCGATAAAAAGTTTAATTTTCACGAATGAGTGCCTTCGAGGAAAAGATATACAATTTTTCCAAAATGTGTAAAAAAATGTTTAATTTGTGTTTTTCTTTCGAGACCTAAATTTTCATTGAAATGCAATTTATCTCTATTTTCGTAGTTATTATTATTAGTGGAAAAGTTTTTTGTAAAATAAATATTTATTCGAATAAATGTGACATAAATTCGCTGAAAATAACTTCTTTTCAATCATTGCATTCATACAAAATCCTACGACACATGAGATCT
>JAQFXL010000448.1:0-21032 GCA_034693445.1 Edwardzetes edwardsi
GTTATGACAACTGATCTATTGCTAACCCGAATGCAATGAAAATAATTGACCCATCAACTATTCAACTATTACACTATTACACTATTTTACAACTTTTTATTTCTATTTTCAAAACTAATCGTCGAAATAAGTCTTGTTTTGAAACTATTCTTATATGAGTTGTAATCGACTTTTCAGTTGTCTAATAGTTAACTAAAGAGAAGTTTTACTTCAATTGCCTGAAAATCCTTACGAAATGTGATTTTATAAGAAATTAAAACAGATTTTCGTATTAAATGACATTTTATTCAAATTTCTAATAAATGTATAAAATGTTTGATTATAACAAACCATTAAAAACTTGAAAAATTGATAAGTGTTTCAAAAACAACAGTCCTAATCAGTGCTATCTTGTAGAGTCTTGCTATCATTTGCTACAAAGCACCTAGATAACATTTAGATATGTTTGTTGTTTTTGAATCACTTATATGACAACAAATTTTGATTGGTATTCAATGAATTGCATAAAATTTAATTATGAAGAACTCAATGTTTGATTGAAGGCTTGACTACTGTGTCTTCAGATGTCAAAGGAGTGTACAAATGCCTGACGAGGCTTTCATACTGTCGTAGTTGTCATCTGTGCGGACAAACCAAACATTATTTGTGCAGTTTTTGAGACTCATTTGAACCATAAATATATTATTTTTTGACTCAATTGTAATGAAAATCGAAATCAATCTAAACATCAAAATATAAAAAAAAATTCCAATAAATATCTCGAAAGTCGTTTCACATTTGATTTCACGGACTATTGATTTTTGATTTCATGCATTGATTGTCTCAAAATTATGTCATTTTCTTTATTATTAATCTACACAAAGCTTTTCAATGCATTTATCGATTTTCTCATTCGTGTATATTTCCTAGAAACTTGGTTATTTTTATTTTTGATAGTGTTTCTAATTATTATTGAATTTGATTTGAAGTCGAATTCAGGCTTTCGTTTGAGTTCAATATTTTATAAATGAGTTATCAGGGTTTGTTTGAAAACGAGAAAGAGATAAAATTCTGCAAATAATAATAATATGCATTGATTTGCAATAAACTGATATTCAAATTGGGTTAAGATTTGAGACAATATTTATTTAGATTCAAAGAAGAGTAAGAAATGCAATAATCAAGAGTTAAGTTCTAGAAATTATATTTATCGGGAAATTTGCTCCAACTAACAAAATCTAGGTTTTCATACTAATCTGATTAGTTGTTGCATTAACATCAGAAGGAAAGGTCAGCTAATATTTGCAATTAAATAAACATGGACTCAAGATTTATTGCTAGGAAACTAATCCAACAAAATATCGCTCATCTTTGCTCTAAGATAATTGCAAGACCTGTTCGTAAAGTAAATAAAGATGTCATACTATTTGATTAGAGTCTGGATGTTCTCAACACTAATTTAAGTTTTATCCTAAATAAAGAAATTATTAATTTGAGAATAAAATTACATTTGAAAAGCAATTGAATTCATTTTTTGCTGAATGCAATCAAAATAATTATTTCATAAGAATTTCTCATCAAATGATTCCTAAACCTTGAAATGTCTTTAAATTATAAATTAATTACTCATTTTAAGCATTCAAGCATTTAATGCAAATATTATCATGATGGCTTATTTGATAGTACGCTAGATCACTGTCCAAAATCCCTTACTCATCTTGAATTCAAGATTCTTGACTCTAAATTCCTATTTCCTGTTTGGTAGGCAATGTTTTGCTTGTTGATTATTGTTTATCTGTTCTGTTATAGATTAGAATAAGTACATACCTTCGGGCACCTGAGCGATGAGAGCCTCTGCCATCTCAGGTGTTGTTGTAAACAATAAGTCTTTGACCAATTGAACGGATATTTTCCTTTTGCGGTACTGTTCGGCAATTTCTACCAAACGACGAATATTTTCCTTTAAGACAAGAAGTAATTTAAATGATTTGAAACGATTGAATCAATTGAATGGACTCACTATCCTTTGTTGTTGTCTGGCCTGTTGTTTCTTCATAAGTAGCAGTTCCACAATAATGCTCTGTTTGTTTGGGTCGACAACCCGTCCGTTCATTTTAAAGCCATGCATTAGTTCGTTGCCCTGTTTGTCCAGTTCCTCCTGAAACTGTTGTTTTGTGGACCGACCCGTGTTTTGTTTACTAATGTTACTAAATTTGACGGATTGTCTGCCCCAGACTTGCATATCAAGGAACCCATCCTTCAAATAGTCAACCAATTGTTGCGTTACTTTTCTAAATGAAAATATTTTCTTGAAATTGAAGTCAGGGTTCGTTGTGTCGGACATGGAATCAGTTTTAGTGTCCTCTTCGTCCAGAAATACTCTAAACTTAACGTAAATGTCCTAAAAGTTAAGAAGAGATACAAATGAAAGGTTTCTTTTATTGACTGAACTCAAGCCTACCGTAAACCTTGAGGGCAATCCTCGGCATCCATTGATTTTGACGACAAAGTGAATGGAACGGCCGAGTAGTTCCTGAGGGCTATCAACATAGACGTCATCCCTTTCATCGTATTCATTGCCGACTTCATCGCAGGGAACGATCTCTACATTTATTATTCCTACTTCTGTTCCGCTGAAGTCATTGATAGACAACTGTTCCTTCAGCTCAATCATGAAGGCCAAAGATTGCAAATAAACCTGAACTGTCCCGATATGACAATCTCTGTTCGGATCTTCTAGAAATGGATCCCTATCCTAGTCGTTAATTCAGTGAGAATTTCAATATAGTTGTGATAATTAAAAGAGTGAACGAACCGGTGGTAAATCCCATTCCTCTTCTCCACTCTCATAATTTTGATACATTTCTTTCATAAGATATAGTCTATTGAAGAACTCGTCTTTAGTCCACTCGAATTCCTGTCCGCTTTCGATGTTTCGCATTCGGATATAGACCTCAAAGTTTGACAAAATTAGTAAAATATATCAAAATCTTAATAAAAACAAATACTTCAGTCCTTTCTCCAGATTTGCCTAAAAACTGAGGGGAGACCAGCATTATCTCAAAGCGAACAAACTTTTCGAGCTCTTCACTGATGGCATTGGCCTCATCCACAGCAGGTATCACTTCGAGCAGGTCTTTATTGAGGAGCGCCTGTTCCATCGACTGATCCTCACTGTTGACAGCAAAGCCGGCTTTGGTTGCAATCTCTTCCTGTGCCAATTCAAATGTCACGTCTGCGTAAGTCATCTTAGACTTGAGTTTCTGGTCCGGGTGTATGAAAACGAACAGTTGTGTTGTCCCAAAAAGAAGGCGGTCGTTATGACTCAGATTAACTTTATGTGTGACGGGATCGCCGTTTAATAGAACTCGACAGTCATCGGAACAGCGCTCAAGTATTACTTTGCCGCTGTCCGACCGATTAATGACAGCATGGTGCTCTTGGATGGAGGGCCCCAACAATGAAATAGTACAGTCTTCTGATTTGCCCACAGTATTGGAGCCCTTCTTAATAATAAAAATGATTTTACCCGACAATTGTTCGTCGAAATTAAGGTTTGATAGGTAAGGGTTGTCCCGTTTCTCTGCTTCCAATTTATTTCTCTCCTCCTTATCGTTCTTTTGTAGTGATTTTTGTTGGATTTCCTGTTGAAGTTTCTCCTCATAAGTCTGTTTAATGAGATTGAGTTGTCTTTCATTCTCATCCATGGCTGCCTTCATCTCTTCCTCCCACTTAGCCTTTGCTTCATTCAGAGCTTTTATTAATAGAAAAAACAAATAATTATTAAAATGTATTGAATTTCTCTCAATTGAAGCCTACCTTCAGGTGAGAGACTAAGACCTTCAATAGGAGTTGCAGTTCCATTAGGAAGAGCAGAACCCGTTCCCTTGTCCATAAGTTTTTTAAGTTTTTCATTTTCTTCTCTGAGTTCTTTTACCAATTTATCTGTTGAATCTTTATTGATTTTAGCATGGTTCTTTATTTGTTTTGCTCTGTCCGCTATTTTCAAGTAAATAAATTTAAATTATAAAAGCGATTATATCACTCAGTATTGCAATTATTGTCAACCGATTCCGTTATTCAGATAAAGTCATCGCATTTCTGCAGTTTTGCCAATTGGTTGAAATATTGGACATTTGATCAGTAACTGAATGTAGCTTGCTAGTAATTGATCTTTTCTCAAAGCATTCCTGAGAATAATTTTGTGGCTATAAATTGCTACTAAATTGTAAATTGAAAGAAGAGCTCATTTGATGGCAGCACTGATTCCTATTGAATCACGAATTGGGGATCAAATGAATCATAAATTCGTCTCCTTTTCACCCAAAACCACAAAAGACTTAATTTTCAACTATTTGTGTCTTAAAATTACAAAAAGTCATTCAAAAGTCATTACACATTCAATCATATTAAGTAAGACAATTGGAAATATCTGATTTACCATGAGTATGTGATCCAGGCACACTAGTAACAAATTAACTCATAAATTATTTTAACGTCAGAGTAGATAATTTTTTTAATCCCTTTGTCTTTTAGTTGATTTCACTAAAAATTTGAACTAAGAGTCACTTTTGACTTATTATCAGTTTTTTTTGTTTCAATTGTTTTTAAGATTTGAGTGAAATTTGGCTCAAATTTGATTAATTTTGTGTAAACTATGAATCGATTGACTGAATTAATATAAAGAGTGTGTCCACTGATCTGACCGTATCTGAGAGTGGAGAGCGTCTCGTCGTAGTTGATATCTGCGGGACTGATGGCTGCAATCATAACTGTTTTGCTGTTTCCTCCCAAAGCATTCTGAAGAAGTCTTGTGAGGACAGAGTCCCTGTACGGCACTTTCACACTCTTTCCCATTGCCTTCTCGGCCAACGCGTGAATGCAATTCCCGACACAACTGAGCGATTGATTGATCGAAACGCCTTCTTTCATGCGATCGCCCGTCGCCTGAGTCCCAGACAATCGTTCACTAATTGAAAACAATTAAGACTTTCTTATAATTAACTCAAAGCATGAAATTGTGATTAAAATCTATCATTTGATTCGATCGCAAGTTCTCTACAATTGATTCAATAGTTTTCAACAATTGAAGAGATGAACCGATCGGTGATATCATCACATGTCTGGTCAGAAGACAACTGACAACTGATAGTGAGAACCAATTTTGATTATATAAGCGCGCGATTGAAACAATTGTTTGGATCTAATTGTGGGTTTAGTGATTAGGAGGACATGGGTGATACCTGCCCGCGAGATCGACTAAATTGATCGTGGACGCTTTGGTAGTTTCTTGTCCGGAGGCGTTCTTTGACTTTTGTATTAAACTGATAATAATGATTGTGTGGGCTCTGGAAGAGGTCTCATTCATGTTTGTGGCGGCAATACTGCGATTAGTAGTTCCCTCATTGATCTTCTCTTCGATCTCTTTGTAATTCGTGACCAAAAATGATTTCAAGCCTTCGGCTAAGAGTTGAATATTAAGCGCAAAGTAATTGATATTTAATCGATTGGTTATAATATTGTGTATTGTATTGCAAACAAACATTGATTTGATTTTTACCGTAAAAGCCTTTCGTCGGATGTTCTCTAACTTTGAGACCTTTTTTCTTATTCTTGTTTTTGTTATCGTTATTCACATTAAGCAAGTCTTTGACGATTTCGTTATAGATCTCAAGCATAGAGAACGTGACTTCGATTTCAGAGCCATCACCCTTCCTGTGCTCTATTGTCTGATAGATCTCTTGGCAAAATCGCGGAACAATCCCTAAGAATTGATTTTTTCAAATTAGTTCAACCAATCATTTGTCAGTTGATTATATTCTGTTAAACCTTTGTTGGCTCCGTAACCAACAATAGAGTATGACTTTCCTGAGCCGGTCTGTCCATAAGCGAAAAGAGCGGCGTTATATCCCTCCCATGCTTTTATCAAAAGAGAATGTCCTAGGTCTTTATACACAGTTTCCTGTAAAAGGTTTGATAATTCAATGAATAGTTTATTAATTATTCACTAATTAGCAGAAACGGTAACTCTGAGCGCAGGGCTTAATATTTGACTCAATTAAGAGATAAAACCTAATGCTTTGTAATACTAATTATTGAATGACTCGATTCATGTCATTCGCTAATTAGACTCCAAATTAGACCTAAAACTCAATGACATTGAATGAAATTCTCTCTTATCTAACAATTCTCTCAAAACTAAATTCAAATTAAGTTTTAATCTTAAATTGGATTTAGACTTGATCATTTATGGTCACATAATTACACTTTCTGATGAAATTCTATTCATGAGTACTTGCAACTAATGGTTGTTATTATAAAAACAAATCTCTTCTGTGAATAGATTATTAACTGTTAGTCTGATTGCAAAAACAATTCATTTGATTCATGAATTCTGTTATAATTATTGTCGTAAATAAATAAATAATTTTCAGCTCAAACCACGAGAGAGTTAATAGTTTCTGACCTGATCTGCATATTTGAGTCCATTTTCATGGGACTGGTCTGCAATACAGAGTCCATTATTTGCTTCTGTGTATCCGTCGTGAGACCAATAGCTGTAATCGTAAGTAAACTTTTTTGGGCCTTCACTCAGATTCTCTACACTGAAAAGCATTGTTGTCTGGCCTTCCATTGCGATAATTGACTGAGCATTTCGCTGCTTTTCCCTTTGATTGTGAACACATTTCCAACAAATTCTCAGTTAAGGAAAATTCAATTCAAAACAGAAACAAATAGAAGGGAAAGGATAGTCCACTGCTTTCAGGTTTATTCTTATATACATATGTATAATATCAGTCAGAAAATCGATGAAAATATAATTAAATTTTTAAAATCAAACTCAGATTTTACCGACTTTTACATAAATTTAAGTAAAATGAAAAGGATATGAATGGTCTGACCCGAACAGCCACCCGAACATTCTCTGTTTCCGGCATTTTTTTTTATCAATAGCACAATTATCCGAAAGACATGAATTGCAAAACTTTCATAGTTATGAAGTGATGTCCTCTAATTCCAAATGTGTTCATAATTAAGAATAAAAACGAGAATTCAATGTAAAGACATGTATTTGTCGGCGAACTGTATTTGTGTCACACATTTAGCCATTTGTAGCCATAGTCTACATATTTGTGTGATTTCCCACTTATTCGCTGGTATTTTGAGTAATGCACTCAATCGTAAAAAAGTGTAAATTTTGTCTCCAATGGAAACAAAACTTTTTATTCTACAGAACAACAACTGTTTGTTGTCCTAAGCGTTGGTCGCGATGTAGAAATGTTATGTCATGTTTATGAGTATACCTGTGCTCTACACTCAGTATAAGTGTATTGAAAGTGTATAATTGGGTGAAGACATAGTCGAGTCAATGTTAGAAGAAACTCAATATATTTGGTTCTCTCATCGATTTATTGAACGACATTTTCTCTTTGAATGTCATTTGAATATTCAATCAAATATAAGTGTATTTCAATAGTTTTCGATCACATTTTCTCAATATATTCATCAAACTCTCTGAATAAGACATGAAATATAAATTATTTGGTATTTAGGTATAAAATGATCTACCTAATTTCTATTTGATTGCAATGAATTTTCACTTGATATTCAAATGATGATTTCACTGATATTTATAGGCCTAAAAGGCATCGAAACTTCAGTCTTTCATAAGTTTAATGCTTTACTCCAAACGTTTATAACCTTTTTTGAAGTCAACTCTCGAGTATTGGTTTTTTTGTTGAGAAAATAAAAAGTTTTAACAAAATGACCAAAACTTGTTATTTTAAAAGCGTTTCAATAGTTGGGTTCCTTTGCATTCGTGATCTTAAGAGTACATCAATGCAATAATTGTACGGAATTTCTATTAATGGTTTTAACTTAATATTTGTTATGTTATTATTTGAAGAAACTCTTCGCCCAATTGCTTCCACTTTAGTTTTATTGAGTAAAAGTTGTGCTCAAATACAATAGCAATGAAATAATTGTTGAGAAAAAAGTAGAACTCGTATAACACGAAGTGCTTCCAAATATACCATTTGTAGACTCAAAGCAGAATGGATTGCATTCTCAGACATAACAGTACTTAACACACAAAACACACCACAAATAAAACAACAACAAAATGATTATTTTGTTATTATATTCAATTTCTTGTGTTTCTCTCCTCTTATTCTCACAATCGGTTGTAAATGTTTTTATTTTTGAATACAATTTATCTATTTTTATAAATCATATCACAAATGATGAACGAGTTCTGAGTTCTGTAGCTTTTGAATAGTTTTTCGAAGTTTTCATATATTTTAATTCGGTTTCAAATTAGTAAAAATTAAGGCATTAAAAGTGAATAATTAGATGAAGACATACAACAAACGACTCAACACTTAATCAAATGAAAATATATAACATTTTTCGTACAGATTTTAATCATTTTCTCATGAAATTCTTGCATATATTTAATTAAACATGATAGATTTGTAGCATTTTAACCTGCAACTAATTGCATTTTAATTCTGCATTTCCTCATATTTTCGATTTAAGCTTAAATTCAATATTTCATTAGAGGTATAAAAATAAGAATTGAGTCCGAAATTAATCTTTTGATTCGTTCTCTTTTTGTTGAAAGTTATGATTTTAATAATTCTTTTGTTGAATTGAGGTCTTCATAGGCTGTGCTGTTCTGTGCATCACTTAAATGATAATTCTTGTGAAGACCGACATTCAGCCAAAAATTCGGTTTTGAAATTAAAATGATTTTTCTTAAGAAAATTATAGTCAAAATAAATTGAAAACTTTCCGAATGCTTATAGAAATCAAACTCTTTTCGATGATTATATACTTTGGTTTTGATACTCATTTCAATAGTTTTACGATAAAAATAAATTTCTAATAAAAGTCATTATAAAGAAAAGGGATTTATAAACTGCTGTCACTTTTCCTTTCACAGAAAGGTTTTTCTGATTTTAACATTCTTTGAAAGAAAATAAATTTGAGTCAAATTCTCAATAAATAGTTGATTTTAATGCAAATAATCGGATAAAAGGGTTTTGATTTGAGTAATGTTATAAAAATCCAATTCAATCAGAATTACGATTGAATTATGAAAATACTGTCAATTGTTAAGTAAATATAGCTTTTGATAATAGATTATTAATAATTGGTAGGAAAGTGAGGGACTGACTCGAGTCTGTGATGAACTCCACTCATCCCATGTTCAGCGTAATTCCGGCACTGGTTTAACGACATTACATTCATGTGAAACAATGTTCGCATCCCGTCTCACAATTGACTCCTAAGGCCATGTCTTTGAGCTTAAAATCTAGTTTTGATTGTTGTTAAGCTTTCCGTCAAAATTAGAATCGCTTTGAATTTGTTTTAGTTTTTTGTTTGAGTAATAAATTTGTTAAAATCAAAAACTCTTTTCAATTCGGTAGCAGTTTTTGAAGAAAAATATTAAAGAATTGACTTTTTTTTATAAAAAGTCTTCAAAAGAATGTGCCAGAAGATAATCGCCGCTTGTATTTCCAATTTATTAGAACCAATTATTTTTAACTCTTGAGTTTCACATAAGTATAACACTATAGTTATGAAGTGCTTTAGTTTTTCCAGTTTTAAATTCGATCAATAAATCTGTTTCATAAAAAACAATATTTTATGAGTCGAGTCAAGTGAATGGTTATTCCGGTCCACAACTCTTCGTTTCGCTCTTTATTCGTCTCTTTTATGGCAACTCTTATAATGATTTGTAATATATTTTCCTTAAAAATAATTTTATGTCAGCTTATGATAGCTTTTAATGATTACATACTTTTTTGTTTGTTTTTCAAAACATCCATTCAATTGACGGCAAACTTATTTTGAATGAATAACAAATATTTATGTAAATTAACTGATATTTGATACAAGAGTTTATTTTTTGGATTTCTTTTGATTTTTTTGAAGTTTCCTAAAAATTGATTTATTTCCTCAATTTTTTGAGTTGTATTTATGGAACAATTAATTTCGTGAACGAAAACTCGATTTTAATGACAATCAGAAAATGAAAGTTTGGTTTTCGTATAATTTATACATTCAATAGAAGACTTGAACTGATTTGATATTCATTGGAATAATTCACTCGTTATAAGCATTGATTTGATTTGTGAGCAAAATATGAATTCTGATTTTGATTTCAGAATCATTTAAATTGAGATAAAAGTATAGATAATTTCAAACAAAACGATAAAACATAAAATATTTAGTCATAAAAAGTAATACAATATTTATAACACCGAATATAGTATAGGATTTGTGATAACATATGCAAAAAGATATGAATATTTAAAAAATGGCAAAAATATCGACTTAAAGGGGATTATAATCCAGTCAAATAATAATACCAATTATTGGATGACTGACTGTCCAGCTCTTTATTCTGTGTTGTTCTGTCTCTGAAGAGTGACTTTGTGCCACCAATTGGTCGCTTTCGTTGCTGAGAGCCATTCGCACCGTTAGTTCTCACAGTTTTCTGTAGTCCATTGCGGGCGGTGTCGGCGGGTGAGCTCGGAACAGGTGATTGACTACCATTACCATTTCTTTTTGGCGTGCCATTCCTTTTCAGTCCAGGCAGAGGTCTGGTTGTGGTAAGACTTACCCGTTGCTGATCTCCGTTTTGACCGTTTCTTTTGGCTCCATTTCCGTTGGCACGACTTGTGCTGTTTTATTAAATTTCAATTATATGAATGTCTTCCTTCAAATTGAGGACATACCTGATTCCATTTCTTCGACCACCTTTGACTCCACCGATAGGCCGGCCATTGGGTGCTCTCAAACCATTTATAGGAGCAGTTGTTGTTACCGATTCTTGAGCGGGTGTTTCATCTGAAACTACTTCTTGTGAATCTTCGACAGCAGTCTGTTGTGAGGGAACATCACTTTGAATCACTTGAGACAGATCTGGTTCTTGGCCTTCGATGGGCTGCTGTCCATCTAATGTTTGTATTCTTTCGTCTGCTGGTCCTTCAATTCCAGTACCAACAGCGTCGACAGTCCCTCCAATAGGTCTGGTTGATGGTTTTCCTCTTGTTGGACCTGATGGTCGAGCAGCAGGTCTGTCGAGTGGTTCACCTGAGTCTGGAGCGGAAGTTTCTGGTGAAATATACAACTGTGCATTCAGTGAATAGAATTGTGTGGCAGTGGAACAGTCGAAGTCATGCCACCAAACGCACACATAGTTCTGTTGGGAAAAAACTGTGCCGTTAGGGCACAGGAAGGCATCTGAGCGGCCGTTTTCCTGACAAATATAGAAGACCTGACAGCGAGCCTCCACATCAGCGTAATATCCAGGGTATTGTTGTTCACTGCATTTGAAACTGGTTTCGGGGGGAGTATAAAATATTGGGTAATCAGATCCGGGCTCTCCTCGAATAGCATCTCTCAACCATTGGATTGGATCTCCTGAATGATGGTCATCTCCTCCATGTCCTTCAGCCCCAACAACTTGAGTTTGTTCGCGATCAGCACCACTTGGAACTCCTCCTACTTGTCCGTCAGTGAGTTGTCCATCAATAGCCTGTGAATCTTCTACATCAACCACTTGTGTCACTGTCTGTCTATCTCTTCCATTCTTGCCATTTGAAGGTTTCCGGCCATTGCCCACTGGTTTCAGTCCCGAAGACACTAATGTTTTGCGACCGTTTCCATTGGGCTGTCGTTGTTTACCATTTCCATTGCTCTTTCTTTGAGTGGCAATTGTGCCGGTAGTGGTGACAACTGGTCTCTGTTCGGGTTCTGTTGAAGTGAAGCCATCATCAGTAGTGTCTTCCTCTGATGAAGTGAATGTAACGCCTGGAGTTATCCTTTCAGTGGACACGTCTTCCATACTTATATCAGTGAGCCCTGAGTCCTGTCGTTGTGTCACTTCATCTGATTCTTTGAAATTAAGTAAAATTTGTATAAATTAATGGATAAAAATGAAACCTGTTTTTGATTAATTGCTATTTTAGACAAATTAAATCTAATTAATTGCAATTATAATTAATTATGAGGTGAACCCACATCTCAGAGCTGTTTTGTCAGCATTTTCTGAAAGATAGTGAAAATTATTGATTGCATTAAACTGTAATTCATTTAATTTTATGTGGTTTTGAAAAATAAATTTCTGGTGATTAACAGGATTTGAATAAATTTGAATACAAATTAGATAATAGGTTGCGATTACACTCAAAGTTTGCTTAATTTGCATATAGTTTTGAGTTAAAAATATTTGTCTATTTTCAGTCCAAACCATCGGAATGATTGAAATTCAAAAGTTTAGTTTAAGTTTGTGTCAGATTCTTATTCACGACTTGTCTTTCATTTCGATACAAATTCAGTCTCGAAGATAACTTATCGAAGAATTTGATTATGTTTTTTGAGGAATTGAGTCAATAAATCATAACAAATGATTCGCGAATTAATTTAATAAGTTTTGTCAATTAGCATAACTGCAAAACAATAGTGTTTTTGAGGCTAACTTGCAAATCTATCACAAAAATGGTCGCAATTGACACTTCCTTATCATCATTTTCTTACCCTGTAATTTGAATATCAAAAATTTAATTAAATGATTTAAACGGAAATCTATGCACATCTGATAAATGCATTTATATTAAACACTTTCATATCAATTATCAATTAAAGTATTTTTTGAGAAAAATTAAAGTTTTGTTTTTGTTAAGCACTGAATGAAAGTTGTTTTGAATTTCGCAATTTGCAATGCAATGCAATACAAAGAATGAATGCATTAAATCTATATTTGGGACATACCTTCTTCAGAACCGACTGTTTGTCCAAACTGTTGCTGTTGTTGAGGTATTCGAGGGAAGCCGTTGACCGCACGACTAGGAACTGGTTGTTGTGTTACCCCATTACCATTGCGTTGTGGGCGTTGTGTTGGCACTGTTTGTTGTACTATCGGTTCCTGTAGGTCTTGTTCTTGAGCCGAGTCTTCATACTGTTGTGACAACGGTTCGTCCTTTTGTTGGTCAGGCGCTTGCTGTAGGGCAGCACTTCTTCGTCCTGTAAGCTGTCCGTTGCGAATCACTATAGTGCGTCTTGTGGCGGGGGCAGGGGGGAAGCGCTGGTCGAAAAAGCTTATTTGTGCAGTGATTACATTCACTAAAAGACCTGTTAATTCAAATGAAGCGTAAAATTATTCAAAAATAATTTAATGAATAAATGTTTCTCTCATTGAATGGAAATATTTTAAAGATATTTGTTTTCAGATTTGATTAGAATTTAATGAATAATTGATTTTATTTCTCATTTGATTATTTATTTTCCTTAACATTTGATATAAAAATGGGTTTTTATTGAATTTTGTTGTTTCTGTTCGTGATTTTATCACTGATTCATCAATTGATTATTGAAACAAACGATTGCAACAAAACAAAAGCATAAATTAATGTTAAGTATTAGGAAGTTTTGAAGGAATTCTGTTTTCTTTTCATTTTGTCCACAACTTATTGAAAATGTTTTTGATTAATGAAATATAAGTTTTTTCAGGAATTTAGTTCAGACCTAAACTTAAGATTATTTTCATTCCAAGAGTTTAGTCTTAAGTGAAAAGAGATTTTGTTTTGTTCTAAAATTATTTTTCGTGTAATTATTATTTTTATAATCTTTGGTCTCTTTTGATGTCTTTGAGTATATCTTTTATGAAAAAATAGATTATTTAAAAAACTTGACCTAAAAATTACTTATTGGGTAATCTTCAGTAAATCTTCAGTAAATCTTCTTTCAAATTCAATACACAACTAAAATGAATTATTTTTCACTTTTCTATTGAATAAATCACTTGATTAATAACGAAAACTTGCGTTCAATAGATACATAAGTGTCTATGAAAAATAAATTGATCAAGTATTTACCAAGATTCTGAAGCTGAAATATAGAGAAAATTATCAAGAATTGCAATGGATTCCAAGTATTCCATTTCTCAAAGTTTTGTTATAGGTTTTAGTGAAATATAAAAGATGTGACGAAAACATTTTCGATTCAAATTCAATGAAAGTGTAATTTATTGTTCAATGCATTGAATGTACGAATAAATCATTCATTTTCTTCATAAAAGTCTTTAGAAAACTTGTAATCAATTTTGATTCCAAATTTCAGAAGCTCTGAATGTTAGTCGTAATCTTTTATCCATTATTTAAGTTTGCTTACAATTGACTCAACTAACCTAGCTTATTTAATATTGTTCAGATTCTTTCATTTAGAGAGGATCAGCACTGAGTCAATGTTTCTCCGAGGAATTACATGATAACTCAATCTCTGTTTTTTGATACTGGTCATTTGACATTTAAAACCAATGCCAAGCTTATGAAAAATTCATTATTTCATGCATTAAGAAAAGAAAATGACTTGAAAAATGATTTTTGCTTTAATTAATAAAAATTATTCAAGAATTTGAGTAAAGTTTGGAAACATTGCTATAATCTTATAGAAGAGTATATTAATAAAGAGCCAAAAAATGATTTATTAAACTGATTGCTATTTATATCAATGATTTATTTAATTAAAATTAATTGACATTTACTTACCTAAAGCTAATAAAGTTGTAATGAATTTCATTTTGATTAGCGATGAGTTTTGGATGAATTTTAAGATATGTAAATTCAAGTAAACTAAAAGATCAAATGAAAGCAAATTTTGGTTTGAATATTGAGAAAATATCTGATTATTTAAACAATTTCTCGAACATTATGTCGATATCCAAAACAGCTGTCAATTGAGGCACAAATAATAAGTGACTTTACCTGAAATTTAATCAAAACTTTATGATTGATCACAAGTTTGCAAAAACCAAACAATAATTTAATTTAAATATTTGAATGATAACAACAAAAATTGGAAGAATTCTTATTAAACAGATTTGAGTTGAAATCACTTTTTCTATTAAATAATAATTACAGAGAAGTGAAAGAGTTTCTCATTTATTAGTAATTATTACTTCACTTTATAATACAATTGTCTAAAACTCATTCAATCTTTTGAACATCTTTTCATTCAAATTCACTGATTGTCTGTACTTTCAATTTTCAAATGCCATCACTTTTATATGAATCGGTGCTCTCTGTCTGTGCTATCATATGACTGAGGGATGGGACGAAAATTCAAACAAAAAATATATAATTCAATAGTTTGTGGACATCAGGGCCTAAATTTTACTCCAAAATGGGCCGTTCTGTGAGATGAGCTGTAAAATTGGTACCGGATTTGTGAGAAAGTGATGTGCACTGCAAAGGGCTGGTGGGCCATCCACTCCAAGTTGGTTTACTTTTCTATTGAAAGCACAAGTACTCAGTGGAGAACATCCCAAATATTATTTGTTCTGCTCTCGCGTTAGCCCTTAAGGTATAATTTCTTAAAGCGATTGTTTCAATGAAGACCTGATTCCTAATAATTTTTTCTCCAAATATTTATTTCTTTTAATAAATTGTTTGGCTCTCGAATCGCATATACTTTCGCTTTCAAATAAATTGCTTTTATTGCTCGAAACTCTCATTTACTTAATTATTGATTGTTTCAAAATCACTCAATAATTGTTTGCAGTAAAACATCGATAGCTTTAATAACAAAAGTAAATCTTTTAATTTGCATTAAATGAAAGCATATAATTTCAAATCAATGAAACGTTTTCTTAGTTTTTGATTTGCGTTTAATTATTGATTCTTCTCTGTTGTAATCAATATTATAGTTGAGACTTAAGTCAACTTGCTTACTTTTATTTGTGAATTATAATTTAATATTCATTTAAGTGCTCAAGTTGCGTTAAGCCTTTCTCAACATAATTTCAATGCCTTTTTTGCTCGGCTTTGGATTTAAAATCAAACAAAAAACTATTGAAATTAAAAACTAGATTATCACAAATCAAACTGTCATTCATTGAGTTATTTTAAAATATTCTCTTTTGTTATATTTGTTAGATTATATTTTTATTCGTCTTTACTTTTATTTCTCTTTTCATATTTGATTATTAGATAATTATTGAGAGATTTATCTCAAACCTATTGATTGTCCGATTGTTAGTCGACCCGAATATCATTTGTCAATAAATTTATTTTGATTTTTATTAGTTATAAAACAGAATAAATGAAAAAAATTGTTGTTTTGGTTAATATTTCATCGATTGGTTTCAAGAATTCACTTTTTGCCTCCGATTTGTTTTTATCGGTAAAAATGAATGGAAAGTAAAATGAAAAAAAGTGCTATTCTTTTGATTTGCAAAGTATTGTTTGCATAAATATTTGAGTCATCGGAACAAACGTTTAATTATTGAATATTCATTATTTCCTAATTCATTGGAATGTTTTTGATAAGAACTGAATAAATTTGAATTTTCCAACACATTTGCTGTCTTTTTGTTTGCATAGTTTGAGCCACAAATGAATAAAAAATTCAATTCGAGTCGTATATCATTCAATAAATTGATGTTTATTTGCAAAATTGAGGCATTAAATGAATGAAATGAATTTAATATTTAAATTTGGATATCAATTGCGTGAATGAAACTTATTTATGTTTGGCTTCGATTCGCTTATTTAATATTTAAATTGAAATGAATTTAATAAATTTCTTATATAATTATCGCATAATATTTGATAGGATATAAATGAAAATATAAATGCCTTCACTTAAAATGGAATTCGTTTACATAATCTCTTATTGCAAAGTATAAGTACAATGGGCCTCAAAATAATCCCAATGAATATCTTTATTTATGATAATTTTAAGGCATTTTCTTCTGTGTTGAGAAAAAACCATTGATTTATTGTTATTTCAGCCCATGTTTCCCGAATTTATTCTCAATTTAAGTCTTTGATGTTTTGGGTTTTATTTTTCACTTCCAATGAAAGTGTTCTCTGGATTCTAAAATTTATTTGAAACTTGGTAAAAGGTTTTAATAATTTCGCCCAAAATAAATTTAAATAAACAGTTTGATGTATTTGTTTCAAGCAATTTGTTGGGATTTAATATATCAAAATTCCTGAGATTTCAATTAATTTGAATTTTTGAAACTAATTTTTCTCAAATTTCAAATAAAAATTATTTTAAGAAACATTAGTTCCGATGAAATAATATTTTTAATTTTTAATAAGACTAAAATGCAGAGTGAAATGCAGGGCTCAAGAGTGAGAAACAAACAAATGTGTCGAATATTTAAATATAGCTCTGAATTTCATTAAAGGGGAAAAATTTAATTAATCATTATTTGAGTAGTTTTTTTGTGACAGATTTCTCCTATAATTCAACTGTAAGTCGATGTAAAGCCTCATAAGAATGCAAACATCAGTTTAACTGTTTATCACATTTCTTCATAACTCAAAACATGAATTATTCAAAGCTTATGAATCGATATGTTTTTGTGTTATTTCTCTTTTTTTTTAATTAAATCTGAAAACATTCCGCAAATGTTATTAATATAACTTATTTTTCAATCAATTTCTGAGGAATGGAAATTCCTTTTGAAAGGAAAGTTCACATCTGTTTGCAAAAGAGTACGAATATCTGCATCGACTTCATTGATCTCAAACCTAGTCTCCTTTTGTAGCCATCAAAACCCCCAAATAAATACAAAAATAAGTAAATTATACCTCAACTCTGTGTTGAAATCGTATTGATTTTTGTATTTGGATGAGAATTCAATCAAGCATTTGATAGACTCCTTGTATTGAAAAGTTGTGTCTTTCCTCATCTTATTTTTTTAGTTTTTGGATCCGAACCTGGTTTTTAGTTCCAAGGTATAACTTATGTTTATATTTATAAATTTATAAATATATGTCTCTTATACATCTATAGTGGTTATATCTTTTATCACCAAAACTTAGGATTTGTGCCATCGTTTGACGCTATACTGAGTTTTATTCAGTTTTACATTCTTTATATTCAATGCATGAATCGATTGAAAGGTTTTACCGCAAAAGAATTTTTTTTCTCACATTTACTCTTATTGTAAATTTTGATAATAACTTAATTTGTATCTCTTTTTTACGATTTTTCGATCAATGAATTTCTCATTTTTGAGTCACCAAAATGTGTTCGCATCGATAGTTAACTATAATTTGTATTTGAGTTTCAAAGTGTTTGCATTTTCTCAACAATTCCTTTGAATATTAGAGCATTCAATTTGAATGTATTCAATGAATTCACACATTTTTTTCAAATAAATACCTCTTTAGTGAGAATTCCTCAAAATTGAATGTAATGTTTTCCTAATACTTTTGATTTCTTTAAATGTCTGTGAATAAAAAAAATCGAGAATTCAGATAAGAGTAAAGTTCACAAAAATATTTCAATCAATTTTTCATCTTATTTTCGTCCAAATCGTGACTTCAATTATATTTATTCTTAGACTAATTTACTTATAATTGGTATATCAGTCAAACATTTGATTGAAAAATTTACTTAATTTTTACTTTATTTACTCTAGCTTGATGCTATGAAAACTACCATTTAGAAAGTTCTATCTCAACTAGAGCATCAACCAGGTATTACTATTGATCCATTGGAAGTATTAAATAATATATAGTCTTAATTCAATCGGAAGTTGTTTTTTCAGTTTCTATAGTTTTGGTTCAAAAGATTTTGATTTGATTGTTGAAAAAATGAGTGAAATATTGAATTGGAAGAACTGTTGACAATTGTTATGAAATAAATTCTCAATTATTATGGTCTTAATCCAATTGAACTCTTTGAGAGTTTATCTATTATTTGTGTATTTCATTAATTATTGTAATTAAATCAACAGAATTTGCTTCAGAGTTATAATGATTGATATTCTCATTCGATTCCGATAAACATTTTACACATTTTTAACATAAGAGATGTTTATTCATGTATTGAAAGCTGAATTTGTTGTAGATTTTATTATTTCTCCATTATTACAAAAGATTGAAAGAATTTAATGAAATTACTATTGATTTATAGATTATATTTTAATTGTTAAAAGTGTGGCATAAAATCAATTTTGCGATTTAGAAAATGGATTCATTTCCGTATTTTTACATTTCAAATATTGGACAAAATAATCGATTTTTTCTGTTCTCTAATTTTAATTAATGCAAAATAATACTTACTATTAGTGAATGTTTCGGTTAGTGTTCAAAACGCTTATATCGATTTGCATTTTTAAAAGAATCTTAAATTTCAAAATCATTTTTCTTAGTTTTCGTGTCAAATGATAGTAAATTGCAATTAATTTTCATAAGTTTTGTGTAAATTTATTACTTTTCCCTTTTCAAGACTTTTTATGAAGACGTTATGAAAAGTTCAATATTAGAGCAATTAATATCATTTTGATAAGCTTTCGATTAATTAGCTTCAGGGATGTAACGTTCACTTTGTAGCTCATCTTGCTTAATATTTCCTTTAGTTATCTTTTGAATGTATTGAATTAAGTTTGAAGAGGTATTCGGTAGAATGACATTGAAATTTGGTTGAATTTAGTCAAACAATCAATGAAATATGATTGAGAAAACAATATGTGTCGCTTTCGACCCCAAATCAATGTTAATAGGATTCACTCAAAATTAAATTTGTTTTCATCGTTTTGGAAATTTTTCCTTTCATTTTGATTATTGATTTTAAATCGTGAAATGCCTTTTCCTCAACACATCAAACAATTTGGTAGTCTATTAGTGATGCCGTTTGACTGAAGCATAAAAAATAAATTTACATAAATTTAAATAATTATCATTTAGTAAAAATGAGATCTTTTTGTATAATAAAGTGTTTAATACTTTTAGAATAGAAAGTAATAATTGAAACCTTTATTTAACACAAAAAAAAGAGATTTATAGCCAACGAAATGGAGAGCTTAGGAATCGATACACTATTTGATGACTACATCACAAGAGGGAAGGCATCAAATCATTAGATGAGTGGATGTCTGTGGAGTCAAAACCACATCATTAGTATTAAAATGTTTTAACAGTCGATTGAATGTTTCCACAACAAAGCAAATGAGAAATGCATTTAATTTCAATATTTATTTAATGGCATTCAATTAATTTAATGTCTTTAATGACTCTCTTTTACTTAACTTTCTTTTCTTAAATTAATTGACATTTGGTTTAATGTTCTCATTATATTCCGGAGCAAATCATTTCTAATTGAATCTAATTATTTGAGATTCAGACCATTTTATATGTTGTGATCGTTTGTTTGATTAGTTAGAATTCACGACTTATTTAATTGAATAAGTCTTCGATCTCTCAGTTTTCTAAGTGTTTGCATTCAATATATTTCAGAGAAAGGCTTAGATTTTCTCAAACATTAGATTATTTTTTCAGAAATATCTTTTTGGACTCAAAATTCTAAGAATGTCAACAAATTATTCAGAAATGGAATTATTTTGTCGAAATTGAAAGGAATGAACGAATGTTGAGCTTATTGTCTGACAATAGTCGTGTCTTTTGATGTTTTGGACAGACCTTGCGCATAGAGTTCATAATGACTGCAAAGTTCATGAGTCTGGCGCACAATTCATTATATGATATCCTTTAATAAATTGAAGATCAGTCGACTGAACATAGAGTTAGAGCGAAAAAATTACACCGAATTATATAACACTCGGATTCATCTGACGATTAAAGTTTCTGTTTTCTCGCAATCATTGCTAAGAAGTAACAGACTTTTGGATATAATTGAAATTATATATCATTTGTATAATCGTTTTGAAAGCTCTCTTCTGACTCTCATTCCGCTCAGGATTTGAGTCATTGAGTTATGAATTTGTCGTTTCAATGAATTCTAAATATTTTGAATGGTTGTTATTGTTGACTGATTTGCATGATAACCCCAGTTGATAGCACCAATGATAGCTTGCATGATTGCAATCAAAATACAACTGAAGAGATGAAAATTCTGAGAGTATATATATATATATAAAGTGCCTTCGGCTCAGTTGTCACAGTATTTCGATTATTTCCCAACATTTGTTGAAAAAGCATTGAATAGAGTCTATGAAACTCATATATTTCAACAGCACTTAACACTAAAGAACTATATTTTGTTATAATAATAATAATAATAAT
>JAQFXL010000449.1:0-21016 GCA_034693445.1 Edwardzetes edwardsi
TGGGATATGGAGTGGGATAAACAATTTTACGCCAATACAGGTTTGCATAAACGGGCTGTTGTTTGATCTGGTTTTCCATTATAGAACTGGCCATAGGCTTAGGCGCCAACGATTGCATTTGTTCTGACGGCGAGAAGTATGGCTGAAATTTCCTAACATACGGTCTGAGTGGAGTTTCTTTAAAACCTTGGTGATTGTATGGTATAACTGGTCTGAAATTTTGTGGCTCTTCATATTCCACCTCTTCTTCGATATTATTTTCGATGGGATAGTCTTCTTGTGCGGGAAGACTATTATATATATCACTTAATTCATTCTTTTCAAAATATTCTGATGTCTCTGATCTCGAATTATTGTTGTTTTCGTTGTATGAATTACAATGAACTTGCACCAATTGCACCAGTAGTACACACCAACTCAAAAGTATGCATAAAATCGCACTATTCTTCAAATATTCAAATAAAATTAATTCGAGAGAGAGAGAGAGAGAGAGAGAGAGAGAGAGAGAGAGAGAGAGAGAGAGAGAGATTTAAATAAATGAATAATAATCGGAAAGTATGGTTTATCATGGTCAAAAGTTTGCATTTGAAATCAATACTATTCCTTATAATTTTTGAAAGAAAAAGTTATACAGAGATCTAAAATCTCATTATTTGAGGAAAATTAAAACAATAATCAAAAATGAATTCCTTTAAAATATTTACCATTTTATCCATTCATACAAATTAATTATCCATCTCTTGATTTGATAAAACCATTTGAAAGGTTATTCAAGGTTAAATTAATGTTTCTTTCACTTAAGAGTAGAATCAAAACACATATAATCTTTGGAACAATATTTTCATAGATGTAATCATATAATCGGTGAGAAAATCTGTAAAACTCTTGGTTCTGACACTTCGTTTCAACTTAAAGACTAAAATATGTCTAAAACTTTGCATTTCTTTTATATAAGGAATACAATTAAGAAATATATTCGATATAACAAAGAGTACGACAATAGATATGAATTAAAACTAAAGATTCAGAAGTGAACAATAGTGAACATCCTGATGAGTCTGTGCCAGTATGTCAAGCGTCTCAGCTTTGATGACCTTAACACTTGACAAATAAATAGAAACGTTTGTCAGAAATCAGAGTCCCATAAAATTAGATGAAATACAATATCTTTGAATTGAATTTATTAAATAATACTCTGTTTTGAGCCCACATTCCATTCCATTGTTTTTTCGATTCCTTTTCAAACTTAAGATAATTATAAAATTTCATAAAAAATTGTTTCCATTTAGAAGAACAAATAAGAGCATGGTGCTTTATAAAGCGATCAACTAATTAATTGAAAAATCTTCAACTTTTTCTCTCAAATAAGGGAACGACAGCATCGGTTACACAGCAATCAAATCAGACATCTCACTGATAACTATAATAAAAACAATGGCTAAATTTGCTTGAACATCTGTTGACTAGAGGAAAATTTCAATTGCATGGGATTGAGGGTCAATTAAATCATTAATTTGAGAATTGATTCATAAAATATTTTAATGAATAGCATTTCATTCAATTATTTCTACATTTAGTGTATTATTTTGAAATTTATTTGCGTATAAAATATAGTCATCTTTTAGGCAATCATTCATTTGATCGTAGAGTTCGACATAAATGGCATTTCTTTCGTCTTTAGGACACAATTCAATGATTAACTGTAAGATATCCATCACTTCCTTTTCAAATGACGGATACAATAAGTTTGAAGATTTTTTGCCGAAACTTTCCTTTTTGATGGTCTGATAAACAGTTTTAACAATTTTGAAGATCTCATCGATAATATCAGAAGAGGTTTGAAAGTTAAGAACCGTTTGTTTCAACCAACAAAACAACGCATTTTCGGTACACAAGACTTTTGCGCCGATATATTGTCCAGAAATTCGTTGCAAAGCAATCAAAATTAGAACTCGATTTTGTTCATCACTTAAACCCGAATCAAATAAAGTCATCAGTTCTGAGAACACACTTCTCTTTAGACAGAGTTTGATATCGTCTTCAGTCCTCAATCCGTCACAAATCCAAGAAATGACAAACCGTTGAAGACGTTTATGAGTTTCATTGTCCGAAGAATAGAGGTTTGTGTAGAAATCGGGCAAATGATTGGAATCAATGGTCGGCCGATTCGTTAAAAATTTTCTGACATTTTGGTAGAGTTTGTCGTTTGGATGCAATAAAATGTCGATTATTCTTATGATCAACACTGAGATCAAACTCTTTATGCGAACATTATCTTCAGTGACACCACTTCTGATATAATCAATGATTGCAATCCAGAGGAAGCGGTCGTTTGGATAGGCGGCCATTTCCAGGTGGGAATAGAATCGACTCAAAACACAATAACCCAAACTTCGCATATCTTCACAATGACTGGACAGAGAGGCGATGGTATACGAGAGACAACCGAAAGACACAAATTTATGGCATTTTACTAATGATTGGTTGGATAAGAGCTGATAGAATAGTGGTAACAAAAATCTTGGATCAGTCAAGTCGTGGCCGTCTTTTATATCAATCACTTGAATGGGACTCAGAGGCGAATCAATGGGAAAGTTATTTAAAGTATATTTCAATTGATTTTCATTAATTGAAGACAAGATTTCTTCCATTTTTGGTTCCTTCAGAAGTGTTTCCTTTTGTTTGCTTTTAACGGAGTAATGAATGGCTCCGTTTAGTCCCCACAACAATGGCTGATATCGATACAGATTGAGACCATTCTTCTCCATCAATGATAACAGTCTAAGAAGTTTCTGATCGGTTGTAGTCATCGATAGATTATAAGCACTTAATATGATTGAAATCATTTCATTATTTCCTTTCTTAACTAAATTCATGTCTTTTTCATAAATCAAACTCAAAATTGAGACCAATTGGTGTTTGAGTTCACTATTGATGTACTTCTTGTCAATAAGTATATCCCCAAACATCGAATGACCGCAAATTATCTCTAAAGTGGTCTCAAGAGATGTCTCGTTTGCCGACAACTTGTCGATCAGTTTATAAATGATTTGCAGAAGTTTTTCACCAATTCTTTCTTCTGATTCCTCATTGAGTGATGTCTTCAATGTTTTCCTCAAGAAATCGGTCCACAAATTGTTTTCTTTAATTAATGCAATCATTTGTTTGTTTGAGACTTTTGTCTCAAATTTTTCGGACAACAAATCGATTGAATTGATTTCAAATTCATTATTATTTTCATTAATTGAAGTTTGAATGAAATGCAAACATTCGTTAAACAAATTAATTGTTTTCTTTTTAATCGTTTCATTCATTTCCGATAAAATTGATTTTCAAAAGTATCACAAAATAAAAAAAAATTGTTTTCCGATTCACTGGTGATTTAAAAACTATATGAAACGCACGTGTTTTCAACAGTGTTGTTGACAGCAACCAGATGTCACTTACTTAGAAAAATTTCAAAAACATCACCTTGATAAGAAAATTATTTTTATGTTCACATGAATAGAATACTTTAACAGATATACTCGAATGCCGTTATAATCAACACCCTATACAATCAACTTTCCTTCATAACCAACAACTTCCAAATCCACTTCAATAGACACTTATGTTAAAAAAAAGTCGCTTATAATCAACAGATTCTTGAAACAAATAAGGTTGTAGTGATGTAATGATTATAATGGTATTCAAGTGTATCTTGAATCCCCTTGATAATATCAATTTTAATTCATTTTAAATTGAATTATTATAATTGCTTACTATTTTACTATCCTGGTTTAGTTTACTCAAATCGAAGTTGAACAAGTTCATCTTTATTTTTTATTGAAAACTCATTACAAATGACCTTGATAATAATAATATAATTAAAATGTAACTCACAAAATCAGGATTATTTGGAATGAACTAGGATCATTTAAATAATATTTAACTTAAATTAAGCAAATCTGATATAATTTTCAATTAAAACCAAATGAATTGAATGAATGAAATGTTCGACAAATTGTTTGAATAAAATAGAAATTAATTTACAATTAATTGAAGTTTTGAATAGTTTTTGACTCAAGTTTTGGATTTCACTCTCTTTGAAAATATTTTACAAATTGTGTGAAAATATTGAAATCTAATCATTTAAACAAAAAATCATTGAATGAAAATTCATCAGAGATTGAGTTCAGTGTCTTTCGAGCCATTGATGTGTTGTTTAACGGGAATCCAATCACTGGACGAATGTCGCGGAGAAAAGGCTGAGTTCTCACCGATATATAGAGTGGAACCACTCTTATAATTATTGCCAAACGATAACATCGAGTCTTCAGTTGTAAAGAATTGGTAGTAAGGATTGACTGTTGTTGTGGTTTCTTCATCGCTCTGGTCTCGGATCGATTCTTGGTTGTCCTGATTGTCTTGGTTGTCCTGTATCTTCTGAAGGGCTGACATCAGTGAGTTGTGTTGAACATCAGAATTCTGGTCTGTTGTTAGGTTTGGTCCTTTATAGACGTGAATCGGAGGTCTTAATCCCTGATATATTATTATTGGCGGCTTTTTTTGGACAGAAGCACCGGTAGGTTTGGCTGAAGGCAATACATAAGTTGGCTTAACGTGTGATCCGGACATTTGAAAGTCTTCATTAATATTCGCCCACTTCTTATTGACACTATTGGTTGTGTTACGTGTGCTCTCAGCAAAAGCCAAATCTCCATTCGGGCCCATTGTAGGCCTTCTCATACCATACATCATAAGGGGTGAGATCGGGATTCTGACAGGATATGAGACACTCGGCAAACCCATAATTGGTGGCATCATAGCGTTCATAGGGTTCATACCGTTCATACTCATTGGTTTCATCGCAACGGGTGGAACATTATTTGCAGCTTGTGCTAAACCTGGGTTAAAACGTGCATAATATGGTGTTGGAGGGGGAGGGGGAGGCATTGGTGGACGTCGGTAATTGAAAAGATTTCCAAAAGAATAAACAGGTCTAATGGCAGAAGCGGTCGGACGCATAGGATTGATGCCCGTCACCCATCCATTGGGACGCATGTGAGGATTCATCATTGCCTGGCTCATTAGGTTTTCAATATCTAATGGACTTCCCGGGGAAGCGGCAAAAACCAAGTGTTCGTTTGTTGGACTGTTGACTAAACTTAATGCCATCGGTCTTCTTGGACGGGATGGATAGCGATTGTACCCAAACAGGGATGAGAGCCAACTATTGTCCATTTGTCCGATTGTGTCCCAGTCCAGCCAATTGTTTGAATTGTATCTAGAATACTTTTCGCGTGACTTCTCTCTGGGAAATGAATCAATGGGTCGGTCGTATTCTCTGTCATAGTCTTTGTCATAACCAGAATCAGAAGCAACGGAATTAGATGAGTGGGAAATCGGCCGGAATTTTGTGTTGTCCTCTGATTGCGAATCAGAAGATCCGTCGGAGTGTTGGGGAGAATAAGTGTCGTCATAGTTGTCATAATTGTTAGAACTCGAGTAATCGGTGTCCTGTTTATTGCCACGAGTTTTAACTCGGAATCCATAACTTTTAGAATTACCCGATCCTAAAGGCGTTCCACTGTATGAATAGAACTGAGTTGATTGGACGGGATTGGATGGAGATTGCTCGTTTTTATTTGAGTTGGACATCGGGGTATCAAAAGTATTTCCAGGAGTGGGACTCTTTAGAGACTGGAATGGTTCTGAAGCGGCCGCCATTTCTGAGAACTCGGGCTCTTTTAAGATAATTGGCTGAGGAAATACATGAATAGGTGGATGTCCCGAATAGACAACATGTGGCGCACTGGCCAAAGATAGCGGGCTATTAACTGAACTGAATAGTGAACTGTTGCTCATGTCTGTCATATAAGACATTGAACTGATGCCACTGTTATCAGTCGGTCCTCTTTTTTGAGTCTTCATTACTACTGGTTTGTCATTAAATAATTTGAAATTCGACCACTTGAGAGCCCGACCCCCTCTTTGACCGCTAACGTTGACCGTCTCTCCCGATCTTTTATCAATATTTGAAAGACTATTATTGGAGCCATCAGTGGACAGACTTTGAGATACCATATGAATGGGCGGACTATTTTCGGACTTATAAATAAGAACCGGAAGCTCTTGATATGGAAACGGAACGTATTCTATATTTGCATCTTTCAAACTAACATTCTTTTGTGCCGTCTTTGCTTCTGATAATGGAGTGCTTGCGGGGGTCGGGAATACAATTATAGGCGGTTTTTCGTCGGAATATACTATAGGACCGACATATTTGACTTCTTTCTGCTTTATTGCACTGATTGTTGAAATCAGAATCAAAAGGAGCAGAATCTGAAGGGATCGACAAAAAATGATTTTTAGTTTAATTCATTAAAAAGTAACTGATCCAGATGAATATGAAGAATATACTAATTGATAGCATAAAGTGGAACATTTTGATCATTATTTTCCGATTATTGAAATCAGTTCATATGTTTCGCATCAAAAATATCAGTTTTGAAAATAAAAACTCTTTGAAAATATATTGAGTTTGAAATAAATTCTATCATTTATTAAATTAATATAAATATAAATGATTTCAATGAAAAATGGGGTCAAATATCATCAAAACTGGTATTTAAACATAAAATTAAGTATTTATTTATATTTACGAAAAGTTTTGTGATTTATTGGAAATTTTAATTTCATAATAAGATCTCATTTAATATTCTTATCAATTGATTGAATTAAACCCAATAATTAACCCTCATCATTTCTTGTCGTTTGTTTATTTGAAAAATCTTGAAAGATTTCATCGAATGAAAATTAATTGATCAAGTATAATTCTAGTAAAATGTTAAACCGAACCAGCTAGTTGCATTTGAAAATAACATTTCAATGAACCCAAGAAAAGCTATAAACTGATATTTTTAATGTTTAGCAAGAATACTTACTCTTGCAAGCTTGCTTCAACAACTACTAAGTTCTGATTTCAAATGATGAAGATATCTTTTATCAATTGATTCAGCTAATTTTGTTTAACATGCACAAACTAGTAATAAAAGCTTCAAGAGTTTGGAATGACTCATTCAGAATGAGTAAGATTATCAGAATGTCGAATTTGCTTCGATAATAAACTACTGTATTATTAGTATAAAGAATTAATACTTACGCTCCTCATCGTGTATTGAGTTGATTCTTGGTTGGAATTCTGGTATTTCCAATCACTTGCGACTCATTAATAAAAGTATTTATTTTGTGAGAACACATGCGATGGGAATGTTGTGAATCTTCATCGACTGGAATACAAGAATAATTTGTGCCGATGTGACCGACTTTGGGTTTATATACCTGTATTGGAAGGTCAAAGTCAAGCATAAAAGGAGGTAACTCTGCTCTAACACATCAAAAATGTAACGCTCTTATTGACACTCAGCCACCAAAGAGAAGACACCAAATGAATGAAAAATTCGCTCAAAACTGTAATTTAAATTTCATTCCGTTTTAAAACTTATTTTTGTAAGAAAACACAATTTTCGGAAAACAGTTCGGATGAATGACTTCCTGTTATTGGACTCAATCTTTAATCAATTATCGCTTCTTTTGATTTTAATTCAATTATTGGTAAACAAAATTCAATTTTATTCACATTTATAACCGATTCTAAGTTTTATTCTTTTATATGGAATAATAAATTGCTGACAACTATTTGTAGAATTCTTGGTTCTACTTCTTAACAAGATATTTAACATGATCATTTATTGATCAAATTCTAAAAACATTATGAAGCAAATATAGACTATTATGGATGAATAACTTTATTCTTCAACTTGAGTAGTGAAAAATAAGTTATCAATCTAGGGATCATCAAGGAGGTACAGCTATCCCTCCTTCTTGAATTGAGATTATTTTGATTTACCCTTGAGTTCTGGCTAAACTCGAGGTTGTAATCTAAACTAGATTAAAAGGAATTCAATCCAAAAATGATCACTTCTTCTAAATTTTGACCCCCCCCCCCATTTTTGTCAAACATCAGTTGTTTTATGCATGAAATCGCCTGAAATCGAAGAGCTTGCTAATGCTTGGTATTCATTAAATTATATGAGCAATTCAATTTTGCGCATAATTTATTTAAAATGATGAAAATTACATATTGTATATACTGTATGATACGAGTAAAGAGCAAATTTTCTGTTGTGCAAGGTCATTTACATAAGAGATTCCAAAGAGAAAATTCAAAGGAGTGAACAATCTTTCGTTAGTTCATAATTCCTTCAAATGCTTAATCAATGAATTAGAGAAATCTAACCTGGATTATTTTACAGATTATTTTTGATTACAAAGTTTTTAAAGTTTAAGATTTAAACATTTAAATTTGATGTCTGGTTGAGCAAACAAGTGTGAATGGTGAAATTTTAGTCGTAAAATGTCTAATTTTGTCTAGGTGTTAGAACTTAATGACCGAAACAAACAGATATCGTTCCCACAAATTGTTATTCACTTAATTGAGTTTACGATTAAATCTTGATTTCAATCTATTTTTCATATATAGAGTCAGACTTTGACTGAAAACTATTGATTAGAAAAAACGATTCATTTATTTGTGATTTATATCTTAGAAGTCATGACTTTTCTTTAAATTAAAGGTCAGTAAAGAAGGGCTAAGATATGGCTCTAAATTTAAAGCCGAGTTTTCAGACTTCAAACATCAAAATAAACACCGATTTTTAAAATTCAAAAATTTTGATATTAATGGTTCACTGATTGCACGAAACAAATGACTACCAGTTTATAAGACGTAAGCAAACGGTAAAGAAGTCTATGAATGTGAGTAATCAACGATTGATTTTAATTAACTAATCAATCAGTTTGATTGATAATTAGATAGTTAATTGACTCCTCGATAATCAAATGACAAAATGTTTTATTAAAAAAAACATATTTTAATTTTAATCATTGGTTATGATATGGGAAATTGAACCTTCTCATAATGAAACTTTATAATTTTTGTTGAAGTGTTGAAGATATGGAATTAATTGAAACATTGAAATATATTCGATAAAAATTGGGTTAATTTCTTAAATATTTTCGCTGATTATTGGGTTTAAAAGTGGTCTTAATTTAGTGTAATTCATGACATTGTCTCAAACATAACATAGTTTTGAGCTATAATTTCAATAAATAGTTTTTATATGGAATGTAAGCGATATATAAGTTATATATGTGAGCAATATATAGGGTAATCCTATTTTCACACAACCACTCATTCATATTAGCAAAAACATAATTTGTCTGTAATTGGAGTTTGAAAAGCAGAAGAATGTGGAAAAAAGTTTGCAATTCCTAACAACTTGTAAGAGAGGGTCGACCACAAAACGTATGGTTGGATCTATTCTTAACCATTGTTTGTGAAACTTTGAGTTTTTTGTTTGGAATGACTTTTAATAATATTCATGATTTAGTCGAAGAGAATCGTCACCGAAATCAATGACTTTCATGCATATCGAGTGACTCGACTCGACACTACTTTTTGTATTAGACAACAGTTGTGTTCATCTGTTGGTAACACTCTATATAAGGGATGACTCTCTTGACGGAAGATTACTCGAGTTATACTGTTATACAACACTAATCACGCGAATCGAGTAATCGATGTTATTCTCACAAATTACTCCAAACCTTACATTTTTTCTCTCTTTTAAGAAAATTTTGTGACAGTTATACAACACTATAGAAAACTGAGAAAACATTTTTAATTATTTGACATATTTTTTAACAATTATTTAATTTCAAGTCTTGTCTTTGTTTTGCAATAATTGAAAATTTCAGATCAATTTCTAGTAAAATACCCGAAAACTTTGGTTTTTTTTAATTCATTTTAAGACCATATCTCTAATCATTAGAGTCTAATCGGTAACAATAGGTAACAAAAATCAAAGTCATTTCAATAAATTATTATTCAATTAAACATATTCTGTGTGCGCATCGGTGAGTGCAATCGGTTGTGTTTGACACACGACTTACCTGTCAGACCATGAGTTTAGTTTCGACATTAGAATAACAAAGAAAACATTTGATCGGAAAAATTGATTTTCAAGTGAAGATTGAATTGTCTCTCAATTGTCTTTCAACTGAAGTAATAGAGTTCGGGTCCACAGAATCGAGTCATTCAATGGATTACTGAATCACTTGTTTTAGTTCACAAACGGCTTATTGTTTGCAAAGCTATTAAATGTTGCGCTTAATTGTGATTCCGGACTATAGCCTAATGTCTCTATTGTTTGGATTAATGGAGAAAAATATCTATTCTTTGCTCATTTCAAAAGACAATTCACAACTCTTTTAATTGGTTTCAAAGTTTGACAATAAATGAGTCGAAATCTTCAAATAATTTATTAATTTTAGTAAATTATAATACATTTTTACAATATCTATAATAAATATATTCGTGTAACATATAAATGGCACAAACTTAACAAGTTCAACTTATAAATAGTGGCTAAACATTATTCAGTAATAATTATTTTCTATAAACATAATTAAAAACGAAAATAATAAAAATTATTCGCAAAATATTTATTTTAAAATCGATTATTACCTCGAATTGAAATTATTTGCAATGAGTTCAGTCTAAATTGCCGCTGAAATTGGAATTATTCACTTAAAAGCTCTAGTTCGAAATTATTTTACGCTTTTATGAGCTTTGAAAACGAAAAACATCCAAAAACTTATTTGAATGAATCGAAAAATAAAATTTTGAGAATACTTTTTGAGACAATTTGGAAAAATAGGTGTTTTTTTTGTCTTTATATTCTCAGAAATGAAATCAATTGTTAAGAAAGTCAACGAACTTTCAAATCAATTGATTGAAACGATAGTAAAAAAGTAGTAAAGAGATGAGAATTGCATTCAACTGATTCCAAGCTATTGTCGAAATTCATAGCATTTCTTATTGTTTTTATTTATTGATTGCAGATATTCTGAGAATAAGAAAAATACGAGAAATTCTGCTAAACTTTAATTAAAATAATGATTGCCTTCAATTCAAAGACGATTTAATTGTGAGTTCAATGGGTTTGATATGAATTAATCGAATCAGTGGTCGAATTCGCAAATAATAATAATCTACCAAAAAATGGATACAAAAAATTGCAGAACTGGTCCATTAATTTAGTCAATTAAAAGAGTGGATCACTCATTGATGTAAAACCGGTTCGATTTACTCAAACCATCGCTAATTGAGTTTCGAAAAGCAATCGATTAGATTAGCGGACAGTTTGCTTGAAATCAAATTCAAATGAAGGGCGGATTCAAATCACAAATATTTGGTCGAAAAGAGTCTAAACTAATCTCTTGTATCTAAACAGTGATTAATAGACAAAACACTTAAACAAAACAAATATTTTTCGAAATAACATTTGACTGAAGAAAATGAAGAAAAATCTATTTTTAAGCCTTTAAACGGATATCTCGAAAGAGATATCAGTTAATTGGAAAAACTGATTGATTACCGAATCAATACTTAATTCAAATAAAACATCAATTTTTTGATCCAGTTTTCAGAATTAGTAGCAAAAATCTATTAATGAAATTCAAGATTAAAACTAAGTTTGCAAGATTCAATAACTAAAACTTGAAAACTAAAATCTTCAAAATATTTTGAATTGGATATAAAAGATGTAATCAATTGAAATTGAAAATCAAGTTTCAGATATTAAGCAGATCTTAAGCATTGAATAAATGATAATTTCATTCGCAACTGAATTCAAAGGCATTTTGAGAATTGCAACCGATTTATATCGAAAGGAGTTTCGATCAGAAAATTAATTTTCAATTATTTAATGATTAGAAACATTGTGAACAATGAGCTGACAATCGAGTGATTGTTTAAATCGATAGCCAATTGACTGTTATCTGAGCCGACAAATAGACTAATTAGGAATAGTCAACAAATTAATGGATAACTCCTATATTCGGACAATTAATTCAATTTAAACATTATTTTGAACTTTGATTTTGATTATCGAATGATTGTTTGCCCCAAAAATTAGCCCAAATAATAAGATCTGACCTCACAATTAATGCCAATTTTAAGGGAATTTCATGGCTTTAATTGAAACTATCGTCGATTAGACCCCTTTTCCAAAATCAGTGGCATTTAATGTGAGGCAAACCGTTTTATAGATAATTGAATAATTGGTTGGAAAAGACTCACGACTTTAGAGGCGAGAGCTCAACAAAATCATTAATAATGGATTCGAGGTCACGTATAGCCAGTGCTGAGGTCATCCTCAAGCCATGCAGGTATGGAGTGATGCAATTTAGTTAACAGTTTGGATAACGCGATGTTATGCGACAAATAAAAATCTCGCAAAAACTTCTGCGCTCGAGATTCCATCGACGGATATACCCGTCCTTTGCTTCTTCCCAAACATTTGGTGCTATTCATATGAATCACTTGACAGAAGAACCCTTTCTTTGAGTCAAACCTTATGTGTTGTTTGTAATCGAAAAACGGTTCGATTTTCAGAAAGTTTTGCAATTTATTCATAACTGAAACGGGATTTGCTTTGAGTTCTTCGCCGTCTATTATCATCAGCTGTCGATTCAAAGACACAATCAGTCAAACCATTAGTCAAATAATCAAAACAATAGAATACCTGTTGAGGAGAATAATAGGAAAGCCATCGTTCGAGATGTTGGGCATAAATTCCCGGATTAAGACATCGCTTCTGTAGTTCTCTCAAAAGTTTTGGTGATTTGTCGGTCGCAGTGATTACGTCATAGAAGGAAAAGTTGAGAGCAGTGGGACTTTTATGGGCTCTGATGTGATGATACCAAGAATGGGCTCTTTTGATAGGACTGATTAAAATGGCAACGAGTTTGGCCGTTGGCAGCAATGCGTGGGCTCTCATCGGAACCAACTCTCCATCGAAATAAGTGGCACTTTTCTCAAACAGATAACTCGGTGTCGAGTTTTTGGGCACTGGGAAGAAATTCAAATACCAGTCCAGACCTTTATAATAGTTCTTTCCATTGAAGAACTGGATCTCTTCAAATGTCTCAGGACTCGGATAATTACTGACGATTGTCGGGTGCATTGATAGAAAGGTATACAAAGCGGTCGAACCAGTCTTTTGTGGTCCAATCACTAAGAATTTTGGCAACTGATCACATGATTTAGTGGACGACCAGATAGAGTGATGGCGCTTATCATTGCACGGGTTCTGAAATGCAGACAAAATAATGAGTTTTAACGTAAAGACAAGTGTTGTCGCATACCATCCAAATTGGATCACTTTCTTCGGGATATAATTGAAAATATTTAGTCGCCAAATGAAGGGGCGGTAGAGTAAAAAGCTGTAGGTTTGTCCAGCACTGGACGAACTTCACTACTGTTTCGAAAGTATAGATCGCAAGTCTATCGTTACCATAGTTTGATAGATGAGTCATAAATACATTAATCTGTTCGAAAAACAATCATTTGTTTAGAGAAATTTCAAATGAGTTTACTATTCATTTAATTACCGGATTGAATATAAACGAGTAAAAAAGTTCTCCGCCATGAATACTATTCTCCAGCTTATCCCTACCACCCGGGTATTTGTCTAAGAATATGGTGTGCGTATACAGACCACAAGTCTGTCGGGGAAGGATCTGTATTAAGAAAGCCAATCATTAGAGTGGGAATCAATGGATTGAATGCAACCATAATTCCTCTGTGAATGAATCCTCGTCTCAATCGCGCAGGTCTTAAGTGTGGGTATTCCTCAGTGCTGGTGACTCTGACATTCCACACTCGTTTCCACGCGTCATACAATGGTTCGTGAACTGGATATACACCTGAATGGTGCGGTGCTATTGAATAACCCGAGTCTATCGGTATGTTGTGTTTCTGTGCGAATTCTCGATTCAATTTCATCTCATTTTCCAATATAGTAATGTTGTCGTAGAGGTGGGGCTGAGTGTGGGAATACATGTGACAAAACCACCAGAACTTATCCGCATTATCTGAGAAAAAGAACAAAAAAGTATTAGTTTTTGTAAACTTGAGATCGAATTTGTATACCAATGAGAAGATCGTCGCCATAGTCTTCATCGGTGAACCCTTTGTGGTAATATTTTCCCGAAAATCCCAAATTGAATCGAAACCCTGGAATGAGTTGATTCATACGGCGCTGAGATTCAAGTAATTCAAAGACATCCGATCTCTTCATTCGGGTTCCCTTTTCGCCGACAAATATGTCGTCGATATCGATGAGGACAAAGCGCTGGAACGGAAGACTCAACTTTCCGTGAGATAAGAAAGATATTGAATCCAATATCAATAGTTTGTGAATCCAATAAGTGATGCCATTTCCAAATAATATTCTTTGAATGCCATCATATAATCCGTTGTCTTCAACAGCAGTCGTAACCAATTGTTTCCAATGATTATCACTCTTATTAAAGTCGATGCTATTTGTTTCACGTGAGTCGATGTCAAAGCGACGGTATGCCTGACCTAAAGGCTGATAAGTCGTGTGATTAGAATGAAATACAACCCAATCCCTTGCGGGAAGGCGGCCATGGTGGATCTCTCCGGCACGGGTCAGGCGTAACACTGGAGACAAAGGGTTGAGACGAAAGTCTCTAATAGAGACTCCAGTGTCGATATGAAGGGGAAATCCGTTGAGTTGAAGGCCATATCTTTGTTCTTCATTGCTCTGAATAATACCGATAATTCCAACATTGAATTCGCGGCAATACTTGTCCAGCAATTCTCGGTTCCATTTATTCATATGTAGGTATTTGTCGTAATTTTCGAAGATAATGACCGCAAATCTTCCCCTCTCATAGTTGGTAAGAAGTGGTAGACTTTTGCCAACGATTTCCGCTTTGAATCTAAATATCAAATTGGGTTAAAATAATCCAAAGAAGTGATGAAAACCGACTTAATTCTCGTCGATTCCAAGATTTCAATCAATTGTTTGCCGACTTTCGAGTATTGAGTTTCCAGAAAAATAAGAACTTTTGAGTCCAAACGGATCTGGTGTTTGGAATTGTGAGCGTTAGGTGTCGGCCATCTGACCAGTGGTCGCATCGAGTCATCGCTCGAATGACACTTATAATGAGATTTGGGAGGAATTCGGACCAAACTTTAGAAACAAAAAATATATTACTTTTATTGAATCAATTGATTGGTTACTAACCCATGTAATGAAGAATTGGGTATAAAGTGACTGAATATTAAGAACGATGTGATCGAAAAGACCAGAGATATGAACAGCCATTGCTTTATAGAGAAGCGCTTAAATCGAAACCATTTGACTTTCGAAACATTCTTTCGCTTCTCTTTGATTATACTCTCAAATAACATAACGAACGGGGAATTCGGTTAAAAACAATTGGACTGAACTCTTGATTAGCGGTCCAACAGATCCAATCATTTTTCGATTATTGGTTCCATCGGTTCCAAAGAATAGCGGTTTAGTTCAGACGCGATATTTTGACAATAATTTGTCTTAAATTTCAAAACTTTCCAAAAATTATTAAATCATTTCTTAAGAAGAGTTTTAAAACAAAATACTCACTCAAATGGACTAAATTCCAATTTCAAGACATGATTTGATTAAATTTGAACATGATTATTTTAAAATTGTAAATAGACCAAGACTCCAAATGGAATATATTAGTAGTTTGACAAATATATCACTAATATTCCATAATTGAATGATTAGTTGTTTGGTAATATTGAGAATTGATTGAAATTGTTATAAAAATTCCAATTGATCTTACACATTCATTCATCGAATGGTTGATAATTTCAATCCTTTGATGCCTTAAATACTTTTCGCCATATTATCCGCAATGCGATTACCCGATGAGGAAAAACATGGTTACACTTCTTTAAAGTCTAAAGCTTGAGAAATTTTATCAAGGTCGAATTTGAAATACCTTTAATTTAATAAACTGAAAGTTGATAGATTCAATGAACTTTCTTTGACTTATTGCTAAAATTAATAAATTGAATGAGAAATGTGTTAAAAACCGTTAAGACCTCTACCGATAGCTTTGTTTATGTTTGCAATGAATTCTAACACATGTTTTGGTATTTGGTTTGCATTCGACTGAAAACTGAATGCAAATTAAATATACGTTTTATTAATTAATTACAATATTATTGCAAAACAACTCATATTTAATATAATATTAGTTTTGTTGCCATCGATTGCTCTGAGTTTTCCTCAATCCATGAATTTCTTTATTTTGAGTTTGAAGTCCAAAAGTTGTTATAATTTTAGTGAAATTTTATCAAATCATTGACTAAATAATTGAAGGATTAAGAGATGGAAGTCCCGCCCGAACACTGTCCTGGTATTGAGTCTACTGATGCCGGCAAAGCAGATGCCTGTGCCGGCTGTCCTAATCGTGGTCTTTGCTCTTCGGGAGAGTTGAAAACAGGACCCGATCCCAAAGTGGCCGAAATCGCCCGAAAACTAATGAATATAAAACATATAGTGTTAGTGATGTCGGGTAAAGGAGGGGTCGGAAAGAGCACTGTGTCCTCAATGTTTGCCCGCTATCTCGCGAGAGATAAGACATTGAATGTGGGACTACTCGATGTTGACATTTGTGGGCCTTCCATACCTAAGACAATGGGCGTTGAAGGCGAAGAAGTGCACCAATCGATGTCCGGTTGGTCTCCCATTTATGTTGAGGACAACCTGTCTGTTATGTCCTGTGGTTTCCTCTTGAGTTCGGCCGACGACGCCGTGATATGGAGGGGACCCAAAAAGAATACTATAATTAAACAGTTCTTAAGTGATGTCGATTGGGGTGAACTCCACTATCTTATTGTAGACACTCCTCCGGGAACTTCTGACGAGCACTTGTCGATCGTATCTTATCTCAAAGATTGTACTAATTTGCGAGGAGTGGTAATAGTGACGACACCACAAGAAGTGGCGCTAATGGATGTCCGAAAACAAATTGATTTCTGCAATAGAGTTGGTCTTAAAGTCTTGGGTTTCATAGAAAATATGAGTTCTTTTGTTTGTCCCAATTGTTCCAAAGAGTCGACTATTTTTAAACAATCAGTCAAAGGAATGAATCAATTGATTCAAATGGGAGTTCCCTTATTGGGAAGAATACCGTTGGATCCCATAATTGGCAGATCATGTGATGAGGCGAAGGATGTCTTTGAAATGAATGACTCGAAAACTGTTCAGAGTTTTAGTGAAGTCATCAATAATTTCGTTAAAATCATAAATGAAATGAATTCCAAATAAACTGATATTTGTTTTAATAATAATATTTTGTAACAAATATTAAATATAAATAAAATTTAGTCTTAACTCTAAAAATAACTAACAATCGATAAAATGGTATAAATTCTGAAAAAATATTTAAACATTTGAATCGTTTTGAGTCAATGCCCGACAGTTGAGACGTTTTTTGCAAATAATTGGTTTTCTTTGCTTTAAAATTGGAGCTAAAAATTCAGATCTCGAAGTATTAATCGAATTCTGACACAAAACGACTGTCCATTTAATGCACGTTCGATGAAATAAATTGAATGAATAAGTCCACCAAATTGTCATTTCTTTTGATAGAACTCTGAGAGCACTTTCCAGGCCTTATCTGCCATAAAGCCATTAGGAGGGGGAACGCCTTCTCTGGCAAGGCTTCGCATTTTAGTTCCCGAAATGAACTCGAATTCATTTTTACGATTTTCATCGAAAAAGTCCATTCGTTTCGAGACTGTATTATAAGCGGCGACTCTGAACGGAATGATTTCGAATTTGGTCAAACCCGGTGCCATCTGAAGCACTTTACTGCCATGAGTTGGGTCATACAAGTCTTTGCCAGTTTCGGGATGAGGTATTCCCGCCGGATCTCTTCCTACAATATAGAAGTTGGCACCCGTCACAAGTCTGCCCTTTGCATGCCATTGAACTTCTCGCGGCCCCGCATAAGACATAGGAGACGGAAAGATTGCCATCAAAGTTGAGTTTGGATCGAGCACACCTTCTTCGAGGACTGCTTCGTGTTGTCTTATGCGGACGTCAAGTGGAACGTCATCCTCTTTAGTCCATCCGCCCAAAGGATGTAATAGAAGGACTGGGTTTTTGTAGCCCCTGTCAATGAGTTGTCGTTTGGTGTCCGTCATCAGCAATGAGTGGCCGTTATGTATGGGATTTCTCAGTTGAAAAGCAAACACTGCGTCCGCCTATCGTCACACAAGTATTAGATTTGAAGCAAACCCTTAACCGATACTTACATTCCTTTCCTTCAAGTTTTTCCTGATTTCGTTTGGAGTCAACCGATAGCTGTCGAGTCCGTCACTCCATTTAACTCGATTAAACACTTTAAGGTCTCCCCCTACCAACCAGTCACCGCTCTCATAGATCATTTTAATAGAGGGATGTCCTTTATTAGTAGTCTTGAATACAGAGGCGGCTCTCTCTTCCTTCCTGTGCGCATAAATTTCAATATCTTCGAGAATTGCGATCAAATTGTTTTTGTAAATAAGAGAAATGCTTTTCTGTCCTTCAATTCGCTCTTTGTTTTGGTCATCGATGGCCAACACTATTGGAATGGTTTGGTTGTGAAGAGTTTCATCGATAAGAAACCCAAAATTAAGGCATTGAAGGCATTCCTTTTCTCTCATAAATCCCTAATCAATCCAAAGAGCGGTCATTCATTTTATTGATACAATCAAACAATACCTTTAAAGGTGTGGCCCATCCTTCAGATAACACCTGAACCCATTGCAAATCAATTGTGTTGATTTCAAGAGCCGGCATATTACCGGCACTCAGGCGGTAGTGGTTTTGTTGTGACTCAGGAATAAACAGTTCGTGAACTTCACGAATGATTTCTTCGGATATTATTTTCTGCGAATAAATAAAAGAATAGAAATAATAATTAAATTATTTTCATTCAAATGAAAAGAACTGACATTTTTCACGAGTAAATCAACGACTTTCTGAACACAATCGCTGATAGAGTCCTCCCCCGCCTTCAGAATCAAATCGGGTTTAACTGGTCTTTCATATTGACTGCTGATTCCAGTGAACTGAGAGAGTTGTCCGGCGCGAGCCTTCTTGTAGAGCCCCTTCACATCCCTCTTCTCACATATTTCGATGGGAGTGTCGACAAACACTTCAAAGAAGGGAAGATTATCGCGTTCATGGATCCGACGAGCACAATCTCTATCAATAGCGTACGGACTAATAAAACTGGTCAGAGCTATGGCACCGGCGTCGGCGAAAAGTCGAGACACTTCTCCAATTCTTCGAATATTTTCTGTTCTTTCCTTTGCACTGAATCCGAGGTCACTATTGAGTCCGTGTCGTATATTGTCTCCGTCTAAGGCATACGTGAAAACTTTATTTCGACACAAATAATCTTCAATTCCGAAAGCAATGGAAGTCTTTCCGGCGCCCGAAAGACCTGTTTTCGGATATAATAGATTTGAATGACAAAAAATCGATGTCTGTGTGAACTGACTAACCGGTGAACCAAACAGTACAGCCTCTGAAGCGTCGACCACTTCCAAGAATTTCTCCGCGTTTTAGTCGCGAGACGTGATGTGATTGCATGAAGACATTCATACCCGGGTTCTTCATATTAAAAAAATCATTACATTGAAAATTTAAATTTCCATTTATTTTAAACTAAACCACCAAAAAATTGGTAAAATATCATAGATATTATATCAAGAACAACTGTGTTTAGAATGTTTCAAATTATAAACCAAGCTTGATTAATTAATTTGAATAAGATATAATGTATACCTGAGTCGATGATTCGCCCATTTCTTCAAAATTATATCAAAAAAACTTTATATTAATTGAAATAATGACTAGAATTTAATAAAAGCGATAAAAATTGTTATAAAAACTCTTTTTAGTCGACAATAAAATATTAATAAAATCCTCTTTTTATTAATTTATTTATGAAATGGTTTATGAGTTGTGTATAAAAGTATTGAAGTATTGAATGAATGAATAATTATTTAATAAATAATAATAAATATCAATAAAATGATTGAGTTATTAACAGATGGAAAAAATTCAATCATAAACTCGGACTCATTTGCTCTGAATGTTAGCACAGATTGGCTTTCATTGCAAATTGTGGTGAAGACTGAAAAAATAAGTTTCCTTTCAAACGAAAGTTGTGTTCAAATAAAACATTTTTGCTTTTAGGGCTTTAATTTTTGAATAAACTAGATTATATTGAATATGAACCTAAAACACTGTTTTATACAGAGTTGTCACTTTCACTCTCGTTTTCAGTAGCAGCCAACAGAGGCAAAGCACAGCATATCGATAGGAGAGCCACCAATGATGAGCAAAATACAACAGACCCAACCTCTCTTCAGTACTGTTCCACTTTTGCCTCAACGCTCAAAGATTAATAAAATTATCATCAGATTGACATTTAAATGATTTTAATCAAAGATTGATCTATTTCTTAGAACTTGAATGGAAGTATTTGTGCTAGACCCTCCAAGCGCTCTCAACCTTTGCAATTCCTGATAATCTTAAAACTTCTTTATTGAATAATTTTTAGTCAGGAATTTTTTATCCGTTGTTTGATTTGTTAATAGATTGCGTTTGAGCAAGATGATTTCGTGTTTGGATATTATTTAGCCCTTAAACGTATAATTTGTCTGAAAATTTGAAAAAAATTAGATTTTAATTTATATTCATAAAAGTCACACAAATGACAGACAGATATGGAATATAACAAGACTTCGAATAAAGCTATGAAACGACAAAAAATTCGATGTAATTATTATTATCGATTCAATTGTGAAGCTGGTAGTTAAACATGAACAAAAACCCAAGAACAAATTCAGAGAGCGATAAAATTTCAAAGTATTTAATCAGAATATTGAAACAAAAAGTGAATTTTCAACAATTTTAAAAGAAGTGGATGTAATTATTGCTCCAAGGTATAATCGACTTCACAAAACAAAGTTCAATGTGTTTACTTAAATGTAATGGAGGGGTGAAAAAAGAGAAAATAATAAATTATATGCTTCCAAAAT
>JAQFXL010000450.1:0-20998 GCA_034693445.1 Edwardzetes edwardsi
CAGGATTGTTCAGGATTGTTTAGGATTATTCTCCTAAATAAATGTATGACTAATACTGCGTTCACTTCTATTACCCAATCCATAGAATAGAGAATTATTTGATTTTTTTGTCTCAAATTGAGATTTGCATCCAAAGTGAGAATCGGATGTTTTGATAGAAAGATGTAAACTGTGTTCAGTTTGTTTGTGATTTCAAAGCTATAGATATAATGCAATCGAAGTGATCATCAATTATGGACTGACAACGACGCGGTACCGAAACAGCAACAGCGCAGCGATGAGTCCACACACTCTATATGTCTTTACTGTATTTCCAATTCAATTGAATCAACTCATTGATAAGATTTGCACAGTTTGTTAGAGTGAGTGGAAGAGCAAAAAATTCTTCATTGCTTTTTAATTATATTAACGAGTGTTTGAATGAGATAACAAAAAAGTTTTTAGTGAAACTCAACTCAACTTCGCGACAACAGACACAATGATTAATGACTTTGCATATTAGGACCAGAAAGCGAACAGTCAATGAGCACAGAGTAGAGCCAAAGGCACGCATTTCTCTCATTCTGCGCTCTCAATGCTCTCTCATTTGGCTGTTTCTCAATCTAATAGGAGAGCACCACCAGCATCAACATCGCACCGACATCTAAGCGCCAGCATCTCTTAAATATGCAAAATATTTTCATTTCATTTTTGTGGTAAAGTATTCTTAATATCAATCGCTCTTATGTTAGCCTAAAACTGTTCAAAATGGTATTTATTTTATACTCGCCCGCAATGAGTGCCAATGAATGTGATAAATATCAACTCTAATGCACAGAAGTGTTACTTATGGCCCAAAATCAAAAACATTTCATATTTCATAACATTTATTAATAAACGGCATTTGAATGAATGCTTACTCTCTGGCACTCACTTACACTGAATTTCACTTAAATCGCACTCAAATCTCATTCAAATATTTCTAATCATTTACTTTTCAATCACTTTTTGAATTTCAATTTTACAAAATAAACTTTTTAATACTTCAATCAAATTGAGGCCAAATATGAATACAAATAATATCTGAATTTGAAACATTTTATAAACAGAAGTGAGCAAGATATTGCTGGAGTGCCATAATACTTTTGTTTGAGTGATTCAGAAATCAGAGCCATATTTAGAAAATCCATAAATCTTTTAAATAGGAGCTTTAGACGAAACCATTAGAAGAGAAGAGAAATGATGAAAATGTATATAATTTCTAATCGATATTTTTGACTCTCCACAAATTATCCAGCACATTTAACAAATAAATGCTGTTATCTAATAAATATGCAGAACTTCAAGAGCTATAAGTTATAATATAATTGACTTTCGCTCTAGCAATATACAATATACTTTTCTAGAGAATAGCTGCTAAGAAAGATTGTCTACAAACCAATTGTATGCCAAATGCATATGTCATCAGTCGGTTATGCCTTTGATTTGAACCGATTTAGATTAAAATTAGTTTGAAAAGTGATAATCGTTTGTAATTAGCTAACAGTTACTGTATTTTATAACTTTCTTTTGTCATACATTGTGATCACCCTTTTTGAGCCTTGAAAACAATACTTTGTAGTTAGCCTTTACTACCATTTACTACACTTTAAAGGAGAGGTTTTCAGTGAAATTAAAAAGTATATCATTTGATAATTTGAAAAAACAAAGCCATAAAAGATGTGCACAGACCTCGGTGGTAGCCCAGGCAGGCCTAAAGCGGCGGCAGCGGCCACAAGTTGTTGCTGTTGTTGAGGTGTTGGAGTAGAGCCGGCACTGAAGTGCTGTAAGAAGGGAAATGCTGCCGAATAGCCGTTTGCTGCCAGCATTGCCGCTGCAGTGGCGGCCGTTGTATTGTTTCCGTTGCTGCTGTTATTCACGTTATTGTGTTGTTTAAGGTCCAAATCTTTGGTAATAAACGGTGCTATCAAACAATAAATGCATTTCAATTGAATTCAGTTTTTGTAAGAATAAAATTTTGTTCAAAATAGAGATCATATATAGAGAGAGAAACCAAAGATTTAGGTTTTTTAAGTGAATGTAGACTTACTTTCATTGCCATAATCAGTATCATCAGAAAAGCGTTGTTTTTTAGCTGATGGGTATCCGAGAAACGGCACCACATTAGGCTGTGTTGGCCCTGAGGTGAAAGAAGTCGGCACTGGGCTAACAATGCCACTTCGTTTGGGTGGACGTCCCGGCCTATCAAATGAGAACAGAACCAATCAGATTATGCAAACGCTTATCATTTAATTGACTAAACGGCCAAAAGGTATGTCTAAATAGATATTAAGTCAAAAACGACAAAACATTTAATATGAAGAACACCTTTAAATACATTGATTTCATTTCAGAAGTTTAGTTACAATTCAATAATTGGTCGGAATTGTAGCGAACGTATAATTTAAGCTAGTATAATTTCCATAATCATTGGCTACTGTAAGTCAATATCAATCAAAAGCACATCCTCAAAGAAATAGCGATGAAATTGGCTCTTAGACCCCATTCAGTTTGGCAGACGGGCGCACAGCAGGATATTATGTCGACACATTACTACAGGCCTAGTCTTCATGCGATTGACTACACGATGAAAACAGTGCACAACAGTGTCAAAGACGACGCACAACAACTAATCTCCTTTCGACTCAATTGACCGTAAAATCAGTGTCACTTCGGCTGCAGTTCACATAAACATTTAGGGACTCATCTCAACCAAACATAACTCTCTTTTTGTCATTTTCTCTCAAATCATTTGCTAATCAATTAATGAGTTTTAGAGTGATTTTCGAAGAAACAAAAAAAATCGACGAAAAATTCAACCATTTTTTTTAACTTTTGAATAAAATGTTTCGGATTTCAAAAACGAAAGTTTCGAATAACGATATGTTTACTAATTAGTAGTTATTCAAGAGTCAAATTTTGTGCCACACTTCTGGCAATTTCGAAAAAAGGGTCATTATTTTCAACTATTTTTGTCGTCTATAATTGAATCGAGTTTTTCAACGAAATATTTGAGATATACAAGATTTTTCAGAAATATTTTAACAAGTATCATTTTGAATGATTTTTAGACAAGCAAAATTACTCAAAGATATATATGAAACCAACTACACATGAGTATTGAGGCACATTTGTCAAAGGTTTTGAAATAATATTGAGAATGATCAAAACCAATATGTACATTTACAATTATTTGCAAATGCATAGTAACAATTTTAATGGTATCCTCTCTATTCACCGAATCTCTAAATACCAAATCCCACTTTGCTGAAAATCTAACTCGCTTTGGTGAAGGAAATTATCAAGGTTTCATATTGCCGAAAAATGAATACGAAATTTCTCCAATTCAATTTGTGTTTTAAAATATATAAATTTAATCTAAATAAATATTGAATTCAGTTTATTTGATCACAAAAGTCTACATCAATTAAATGATGTTATTCTCGACAAAACGTGTAGTAATTTGAAATTGAAAAATAAATATTTATCAATATTAATAACTCAACCTTTAATTTATTTTCGACAATATGGTATTCGGCGAACTACTATTCAGCTATTAGAGATTCGGCAAAGTAGGATTTGGCGAATGAAGAGTGATCCATTTAAATATGAGCAAGGCTAAAAGGTCTGTTCGAGATACTAAAATATTCATTTCTTCGGATAATTCAATAGCTTCTGAATAATTCAATGTTTTATTCGGTGTTTTTAAACTAATTAAGAATTTCATCAATGAATAAGAGATAAATTATCTAGATTTATGTTCTATTATATTAATTAAGTTGAAATAGAAATGCATTCATGAAATATATTCACCATTTTTTCAATAATTATATTATAGTTAATGTAACAAAAAATAATGAATAAATGGATCGAAAGTTTATGGGCTCTGAATATATCAAATTGTATTCAACGATAACAATGGTCTAAATGTAAGAATCTTTTGTTCGTTGTGTGAAGTTTTGATTAATTATTCAATCAGTAAATCAGTAAAACATGAATTTATTTGCAATAAATGTTGATTTCTATTTCATTTTCTGACATTTAATCTCCAGTTTATTAAGAATTTATTTGAGAACTACTCCAATAGTGGGATATTATATGATTTAATTCAATGATAAAATAGTTGTTCTGACAAATTATCTAATATTTCATTCGCTTTGAATCAATAGAAATACATTTTTGTGATGAAAGAAACAAAAATCATTACTTTCTTTTCGGAGCCAATTAATTAAAAAACACAAAGACTTGAATTGTGAACAATAATAACTACATTACATAACTTTTCCGATACAAAAGGGAGTGGTATTCATGTGACGCACAAAACACACATCCATTAGGAGAGTGTTGTGCCTAAAAAATAATCATTAGCCGAATCGAAGAGCTCTATGAAAATGGTCATGTTCAATTTTTTAATGTCATTTAATCATATATTTAATATAAAATGTTTGAAATCATATTATTCTCTGAAATGACGGCATTTTTCAAATTAAATGTTTAAACTTTTTTCATGTTTTGAATTCTTGTTTGAAACTCAGACTGCAGTCAGAAAATGATTATTTATTTAAGAATTTCAATCATTTAATGAAAACATATTTTGTGTTTATATCCGTTTCATTGAATTTGAAAGTCAAGAAACTAAACATTTTTGTGTTGCCATTAAAAAGACTATTCATTTTAAGTTGAAATTAATTTTTTACTTCACAAAAATCACATAAAATGCAATCCATTGTGGAATTGAATAAAATTATAGTGTTTTTGTTGAAACTATACATTTATTTTCTCCAAAACAATATATCAAAAGTCAATTCAAATTATTATTATCTCCAAAAAAAGTATTATTATTGCAATTATAGTGAAAGAAGTGATTTATTTATATTTATTAACAATTTCAGTGTTGTCTCAAAATATAATTTAAATGAGTCGTAGAAATAAGAATTGAGTGAAACAAAAGGCATTAAATGCCAAAACTTATTATAATAATATGCAAATGTGATGACTTGCAAACAATCGGTTGGCGTCCGATGTGTTGGATGTGCTCTTATATGCCATCTCTGCCTCTATTAAAGCCTATGGATTCTCATCATAGCTATAGATTGCCTCAAAAAGAGCTTAAATTTTGACTGAAAAATATTTTCAGATTAGAATTTATGATAAATGGTTTAAATACATATATGATCCGGAATGATTTAAATATGTTGGGCCCAATCAGATATCATTTGCTCGGTCACGTCCTAGCAATAAGGGGGGAGCCTCTACTTAATTCCGAATAAAGATTCACTAAAGAATCCAAATAAGAGAGAGAGAGAGAGAGAGAGAGAGAGAGAGAGAGAGAGAGAGAGAGAGAGAGAGAGAATTGAAAGCATTTATTACGAATACTAATATTAGTGATATTATAAAAGGCAAGCAATTTGTTATCTCGAGACTATTCTTCGCTTCTTTTAGACAACAAACGGAAATTAAACTTTTGTGAGACTATAATAAATCTGAAATACTATAAAATAAGTTTATATTGTATTTGTGTTCACATTATTTGTTGGTTTATATATCGAAAACTTTAAAATATATTCTTTTTGTTATATTTTAAATGATTTCTTCCCTTTAGGCCAAAGAAGTGCACAAAATATACACATTTTCTTCACTTTTTTGTGAATTTCATAGAAATAATAGAAATTTTCAGTATTTTATTGTCGAAATGCGACAGATGTGGAGATGTGGTGTAAACCGCAATGCGATCCCTTATCGCCACGACTGCAACACTACCACTACAACTACGAGACACTTCTTTTTACAATTTATTTTTTATTTCGTTATAAAATGAGAGTCAATTCAGGGGAGAGGGAGAGAAGCCATGTATTCAGTTTCTCTATTCTAGACACCACTGACTACTGACTGGCCCCACATTTCGACCCCTATATTAGCGAGCAATATGTAACCGAACCATCGATGGTTGAGTTGAGCGCAGCGTGAGTTCTGCTCCGACTCTGCTCTGGCGCTATGGCTGTCCCGAATCATACAACAGGTAAGTAAAGAAAAGGACGTCCAGAAGACTGATGTAACGATAAACTCAATCGTTTTAACTCATATAATATGACAACTGGTTACAGACCCCCCACTTTCTATTGATTGCTATTTTATCTCCAATTTTCTTCTCTTTCTTTAATTTTGACCCATATTTGTAATATTCAATCATTAATTTGAGTTTAAGAAGACTCAACACTTCTACTGAATTGAATTCCTCATTAGTTTTCTTTGTTGTAATAAGTCAGGCCTTTTATCCAGGGTAAGTTTAGAGAAAAGTGTAAATAACGCAAATAACCTTTAAATGATTGGCAATGAAATTCTTCATCATTGTTCAATTAATTCAATGAAAAATGAGAAATAATGAAATATTTCCAAGAAAAATCTTTGAATTCCAAATAGCTTGGTCAAATCATAGACATTTTATATTATACTTGGCAATCTGGAAAACTTTTTCAATTAATTAGCAACCTATTTTATTTTATTTTTGTCAAAAAGTGCATGTTCATTTATTTATGCTCGAAATTTCATGTCTTTTTTGAAATGAATAAACAATTGAAAGACTTAGTGGCAAAGAATTTGATTTTGCAATCTTAAGACAAATGAATTGATCGAAAATCGATTAATCATTGAGTCTTCAGCCAAACAATACATTTGTGAATAATTTTTATAAATTACTTTGAATTTAAACATGTTTTTAACAAAAATAATTAGTGAAATATAGTGACGATTTGAGAGGAAACCTGCATGCTCACTCAAACTTTCTTGTTGTAACTTACAAGGAATGCAATGAAATTAAGCTATTTGTCAATTTTTAAGTTATTTTTGAACAAAATTTATTAACTATTAATTTCTGTGAATATTTTTGTGAAGAAACGATAAAAAGTTAAACCGATTGCTATGTGTTTAGGAATTGATTGCAAATGTATGTCAGACTTAAGGCTGTGTTCCAAACTGTTATCACTTTCCATCACAACTACAAAAGCACTTATTCTGTGCAGTCATATAGTTTTTAATGCCTATGATTTGGTGTCGAATTGAGGACTACAACAATGCATTGGTTTCACTGATAGTGAGAATTAGTGAGCAATCAAACAAAGAAATGGTAGATCACATACGCAATGGTTATGCACTCGTATGCAATATAATGAGACAAATAGAAAGTAAGGCCAGAGAGAAGTGCAATAAAAACAAGAGAAAAGCTTAAAGTCAAACATAAGTCGTCATTGCATTATCACTATTGAAACAGCTGTCACTATAAACTACAGACTATTCCTCTTACTATTACAGTATTGCCCTTTAATGCAATCGAAAATAGATATGCCATTCATTTGCTATTCAATGTTGCCATTTGACACATTCCTATTACAACTCAGCTTGGTGCTTCATCCCAAACAACTAATTAAAAAATCAATCGTTTTATGTCATCGAAAATGTGTGAAATAGCGAAAAAACTTTGATTTTGAAGGTAAAACAACCTTACTCAATTAAAGAAACATCAATGGAAAGAAAAAGAAATGTTGACAATTGCAATGATAGCAAAGTGAAGTTATATAGCGCAAATACGATTGCAAGTCGTTCTTCACAACTGAACCTATATCTCAATTGAATGCAGACATAGAAAGAGAGAGATATCAGACGAAACGTAAAGAGAAAGAGAGAAAAATAGCGACTCTTATGTGCTTTGCTTTGAGAACAGAGGAAAGTTGGCTGCACTGCAATACAGTACACAATCACTTGCTATGAAGCGCACTGACACCGAATCGATTGCGGGCACAGCTCTGCAAAACCAAAACGGAAAGCAATGAGAAAGAAGTGAAGTAAATGTAACATTACTAATGTTAGAGCATTTGTTGCACAGTTTCTCTCTCTCTCTCTCTCTCTCTCTCTCTCTCTCTCTCCCTCTCCTCTCCTCTCCTCTCCTCTCCTCTCCTCTCCTCTCCTCTTTGTAGCACTGCATCTCTGTTTCTCTTTGTTTCTGCATTGAGTCGAGTCTACTGTATATTCACTTTTTGTTCATAAATCTATTGGATTTTCTGCTTTGCTATCACTGTTTTGGTAGTTAAGCCTAACCTCTTAGCACTGCATTCGTATTGAGAATTGAAGAGAACATGAATTTCTCACACAAACCAATAAGTCACGGAAAGGCCTGATTCGGTTAATTTTCGGTTCAATTATGAGTAAAACCAATGCACTTGTGATGTGATGTCAAAGAGATGAATACAATTCACAGATAAGAGATAAGGCCATACATTAATAAACAGGAATTGTGGTCACAATACAACAGGAATTGTTTGATTGCCAACAAAAGTGGCAAACTTTAGCACCACATCTAATAGACAGGGGGGAGAAACAGGCAGATGAAGGCCTTCACTTCAATCGAGTCGATGTCTATTCTAGAAAAATGTTGATATTATTGTAAATAGTTTTGCAGAATATTAGAGATTAGTTTTGTTTGGAAACTGACAGAAATACACTTCCATTTATGAAACAACGAATGCAATTTATTTTTCAATGTTCTTTACTCCGAAGCACAGCACACCACAACTCACCACAGCTGCCAATTAAAACAAAACCCAAAATATTTTTCAGCATTCATTGCACTTCTCATTCGACTTCTATTTTCTCTTTTTTCTCTTGTTTTTGACTTATTCTATAACTTCAATAGCAGACTATCAGTGTATGAGAGGTCGAAAGGGGAACAGTCAGTCCGAGTGGGGCTCTGTGTTGGCCAGAAGAAGCTGGTGATGGGGGAGTGGTTCGATTGTCAGCTCTGAGCACGAAGTTTGAAATAAAAAGTACTAAAAACAAATGAAATGAAAATGAAACTCGTTTTGAGTTTTGAATTCTTTTCTTCATTTGGTTCTTCATTTCGACTTTAATTGGAAATTCTTTTCCAAAAACTAATGCATTGAAATAAGGGAAATGAAAGCAAAGGCAAACTATGGCAGTGATTGCCCCGCACTCCACCTTAAAACTAAAGGGGGAGTGATATTGCCGTTAGCGAGTCGGGATCATAACGCAAAAATGCCGGTACTTTCCACACAATTCATATAAATCTATGAGCTTTTTAGGCCTTGAAATGTTTTGAACATATTTTTATTGCTTCGTTTCATTTGATTTTAATTAATAGATAAATCAAAACCATTTAAATTGACTTCAATTCCATTTGAAATTCGTTTTGCGACAAATAGTCTGTTTTTGCGGTCAATAAATAGTTTTCTTTTGATAATTGCCTGGCTTTAGAGCTGATCGTCTGGAGACTGGGCACAGACCCAAACCATTTCCAATTTCTCTTTCACCGGCACTTCAACTTAATTGAGAAATATTTCAAACTGAGAGGACTGAGAGGACTGAGAGGAGTGAACTTCAAATACAAATGACAAACAAAAGTCATTTGTTTTTACGATTGAAAAAAAACAAATTAAATGAGTTTTTAAATTATGAGTAAAACCACGAATTGACTACAAAAAGACATCAATTATTGATTTCAATTACTGTTTTCTTTGCATTTGTTTTAAATGCCTTTTCGACTGAATCTCAATCCAAACAATTTTCAGAACAGATGTGAACTTATGATAAAATCCAAATATATTTGCAGTAATTTGTTTAAAATCAAAGACTTCAGCGAAGATACACTCGAATCGAGTCGAATAGCCAGAGAAGCATAGGATTGTGTGGAGTGGCAGAGAGTGGCATAGCTCACATTTTGTAGGAGGTTCGCATTTGCAACAAGGATATCAAAACTGCAATTATCATTGCATTGAAAACCGGTACTCACATATCAAAAAGTAGTTACAACAAAGGCTCAGAGAGCTGTGCCATCGGATCGCCATATTTAATATTGCATTCAATCATTGCTAATGAAACTAACATTATTTGGATTCGATATAATGTCTGGTTTACAGTGCGATCGCTCACGAACTTTACAAACACTCGGGTCGTTCAATAGCATCGAAGTAGATTAAAAAAAAAGTCTGATCTATAATATGATAACGTATTATACCATAGACTCAGACTTACATAACTTTTTCAAAATAGACAGTAGATATCAGGGATGGCATACAATATAAAACTTTATTCACTCAGTTATTGAGCCTTAAATGTGACAAAGTATGAGTTCAATCAGTTGAGTACAACGAGAGTAGAGCTGAGAAAATAATAATTGGGAGTGGAGTACAGCCACAAAATAACTCTTTTGAAACCCCAATCGAGTTCAATAGCGATGCGGTGCTACTACTGGTGCGATACTAGTTTTTGCGCGATGGCGATGGCGTTCATTATAGCTGTTAGCCTCTATTGCCGGCTATAACTTTGAAGAAGTATATCAAGTTATTGATGAGTTTACACCATTACAACGGCTCGACTCAAGGGGTAGTTTTGTTGAGCTTTCAATAACTTATTATGTGGTCTAAGCTCTCGTTTTGTTACTCTTTTTCAACACATAAACAAACACTACTTTAAATAGTTTTTTGTTATTTACTGGCTATCAATAAAAAACTGATTTAAAACATAATATACTTTTTTGATTGAATTTAATTTCTCATAAATTGATTTTTACATCATTTTTAGCAAAATTGGATCAAATAATTAGATTAGAAATGTCTGGTCTTTCCGCCGGAGATTTCATTAGAGAAATGACAAATTATTGCAAATTCATTCAATGCCCAAAACGGAGTCTTTTAAAGCCAATAATCATAATTTGCTGCCTCACATGTAATTTTATGAATTATTTAAATATTTCGATAAAACATCATTACTCGCAATAATGGTCATGCTCAAGGAAAATTAAATTGTAGCCTCATTTTAGAACACCTTTGAGATTCTTGAGAACCTCATAATTTGGAGCATAACTCGTCTTTTAGACAAAAGACAGGCAAAAGAATTAGAGAAATACAGAACTTGGCATTGAGTTGGAGGAGTCCAGCAATGATTTCTGATTTCGACACTAACGGAAAGCCCCGATTCGGTCAGTTATCAAAATGTGAACTTATTATTGATTCGTATTCATGCAAAGCTTTTGGTGAAGAATTATATGATTGAAAATCAATTGAAGACATACCTCGCAGTCGTACAGTCTTTGAAGAGAACATCGAAGTCTTGAGTCGAAAGTAATTTACATCTGTTGACTCCCGGCTGAATAGCTCCCAGACCTCTGAGAATTCTGACTTGTTCTACATTGCAAACAATCGGCACAATATCTAAACGCTAGACAATCAACAAAATAAAATGCGTTAATTTATTTCAACAGAGACAATCTGATGAAAAGTTTTTATATTTCTGAATTATCCAATCAAAATGAAAGAGTATTTGTCCGATAATTTCAAACAAATTATAGGTATTCTAGAAATATTAACTGATCTGAATTGTGTATGAAATTTGTCAGAACAACCCTTTTTGCCATTTCTATGATTTATTATTGAGTAGAAGTAGAGATAATTCAGTGGAACTTCGATTACTCTTGCAATAAATTAGTTTTTCTTTCAAATAAAACTAAATTTCGTGAAAATTATTTTTGCGAACAAAATGCAAATATTATTGAATATTATGTTTGAATTCAACAGAAAATATGTTAAAAGATAACACTTTTGAGAAAAAAAATCAAAAAATAAACATTTTTGGAACTAAAGAACCTGAATATGAAATATAAATCTAATTTCTGACTGATTAGAGTTTGCAGTTGAAAATCATTCTTTTATTAGTAACAAAATATTTATTAAATAAAGAATCCTGCTCTATTCAATATAAAATCCTTAATTTTTTGGCTGATTAGTGGATAATTTTATGAATTGATGAAATAATTAATGAAATATCACTTTTACTGAAATAATTTTGTAAATACAGTGTAATTCGGTTATAAGTAAACGCTTTGTGCTGAGAAAATTGTCAACTAATAGACTTATTTACTTATAACCGAGTAAATTAATAAAAATTCAATTGATGTAAATTTGCAAAGAGTGTGAATTTCTTAACTCCTCCCCAACATCTTGACTTCACATGTGAATGAAGGATAAGAGTATAAAATTCGGTCACCTAGGCTCTCTTCTCAATGTTTTCACTGCTATTTAACAACTTTTATTCATTGTAATAAAAAGCAAAGACTTATCTTGCTGATTCACATCTTTTATTTGACCACTAACTGTGGTATTCGTCGCAATTATTACTAGTTAATAGTGGCGAACATGCATGTTTCGGCTGCTAACTGCAGCCTTTATCAACGCCTTGTCTTTGAGCCGAAGCTCAAGACTTGGACCATTAGGTCATGTGTCGATCGGTGAAGCTGAGCACCAAATGAGTCGAAGGTCTCTCATATCAGTATTCAGTGAAATAATTAGAGACTTTTCTAATTTATTTGTTTATAGCATTTTTAACTATGGGTTACAGCTCTACCTCAGAAAGTCTCCTTAAGCTACAAAAGTCTCTTTTTTAAACTTTTATTCAATTCGAATGGAAAAGTTCGCATTGAAAATATTTTTAACTCGAAGAAATTTCAGAGATTTCGGAGATTTGAGAGAGATCGTTTATCTCTTAAATATTATGTGAATTTGACAAATACTCACATCTTATGTAATATTTGAATGCTTTTGAGGCCTTACATCTCAGACATTGACTTATATTTATATCAATTGCATTCATATATTATAGAGATTAATAAGAAATATAAACTGAGTAAATTAAATTGCTTTCTCATCTATTTTAATACAAACTTGTTTTGCATCAAAGTATTTATTGAGTCAAAAAACACTGCTTTTCTGTTTGTATTCTCAAAAGTTGAAACAAATTGCATTTTCCTTGAAAATTGCATTTTATTCATTTTGATTCTTGAATCATCAGACATTTGACCTTTTTATTTAGCAATTAACATTAATCCAGTTCAATTATTTAAAACATGAAGTCATTCAAACAAAAGATAACTTATGTTTCAAACTTTTAATTTGAAGACTTTTACACATAAGTCATAGAATAGGATTTCTTTTAATTGTTTTCATTAATTAATAGATGAAAAGATGGAAACAAAATATATGTATGTTTTGGAAGTATTTATAAATTCGAGACAACTTTTCAATTGATTAATAGATTTAAAAATAGTTTATTAAATACTATCAATTAAAGTATTGATTAATTCAAATTCGAATTAAAACTGCCATGTTTATATTCAATAAGTAAAAGCTTTATTTAAATGAACTTGAAAGAAATAAGATGATTATCGACTATCATAAACTATGAAATGTGGTGAAGAAAGTGAATTAGACTTACTTTAAGTTTGGTGTAAACGGTATGCAGTCCTCCGACCAAATGTTTGAGAAAGAGTTCAAAAGCTTGTGGTAAACACAGCAGATATTCGGGACATTGGGTTCGGTTTGCACTGAGAAAAGCTGCGATTCGCGCCCCGCGATATTCAATGAGACGACATTCATTAGTGGCCACATATTGTTGTCCTGAGCTGTGCTGTGAGTGCTGTGATTGCATCGAACCTGAATTGTGTTGAGGAGGAGAGAAGAATGGATAGCCGGGGAATGTGGCGCTATGGGCACGGATTTTCTCTATTGTAATGCAAACACACAATCAATTAATCGACGATTACTTCGATTCAATAGAAAAGTCTTATAAAGTGTTTGAAGTGTTAGAAAATTGTCATCTTTTGAGTAATTGTGACTTACGTGTAGTTCTGAGATCATTGGGTTCTGAATTGCTGTCGTCTTCACTTAGGGTTGTGGTCGGACTGTTGTTATGATAGTGTTGTTGCTGTTGATGAGTGGATACGCGATGATGAGGTGATGAAGAAGACATCTCAATAAATTAAATAGAGTATTATTGCACAACCACTCAAACGATGTCCACCTTATTTGGTGATCACTTTTAACGACTTTGACAGCAGTTTTAAAGTTTTTAATGAAATCATTGGATGTCTTTCCACAGTTGTAAACTAGAGTTACATTCGAGTCAATTGAGAACTTGGATCAAAGTTATGAATACGAATTGGCACCGGTTTTGGGATAATTAACACGATTTATCAATAAATCCTGGTTTAGTAGCTTATAGTTCCGTCCAATTATAGCTTAGTTTAGTATTTATATTATTATTTTGGGAACAATTGTAAAGTCAGGGAACAGCACTTTTAATAGCAAATTAGACCCTATATTATGTATATTATATATGTCTGACGCAAGCCTTTAATGCTCTGCCATATGAGAGTAATATGAGATCAACACAACTACTAAAACAGTACTAAACAATAGCCAACAGAATGACAGTCAGAATCTGTTTGCGATTCAGTCTTTCAAACAGTTAAATATTGAAACACTAGAGAAGTGTTCATTTGGTCTACTAATGGCTATTTGTCAGTACTTTTCGGCTCCAAAAAAGTTTTGCACAACTTTTTGAACATTTAGAACATAGAAGTGGTGCTAAGAGAGCGATATGAGGGACAAAACCACAGTTGGCATCGACTTCACACCACTTACTGAATGATTCACTTTTTTCTCCGATTCCTATTTCATCTCTCTTTGGAATGAATTCAGTATTATTTGTGCGCCGACTCCACTCCACTCCACTTTTAGTTGATTCACTTCAGTGATTCTTCAGTGCCTTCAGTGCCTCATCCGTACCATAGAATGGCTGCGCGCCTGCTCTCAGCCCCGTCTGATTTAAGCTCTCACTGGTCTGAGTCTCACTGTTCTGTGCATTTGACTTCTCTTGAAATCTGTTTTGCGAAATGATTATATGTTCTGCTGATTAATGACTAACTTTGATGTTATTACAGGTTAGCATTTGTCCGACAATTATGTATTACCAGCCAATCAATGAGGAGATCCCAACATTAGAATAAGAAAAGTTGTCTCAAACTTTAAACACATCAAAGAAAGAAAGAAATCTTTTTTATAATTATTTTCTCAAAAAAAGTCCAAATGATTGCTGTCTTGTTTTTAAACTTAAAAAACTCAGTTCTGCACTTCAGGGCTGAGAATAGGAGAGCGTTGACAATACATATGGTATGCCATAAGAGTTGAATATAACTTGACTATGACTTGACTAATGTATTTAATTACTATTCAAGTATTTCTTTTTCAATTATTTTAATTGCTCTTAACTTAAATAATATATTTATTTTGTTTTCAAATATGATTTAATGACATCAAACAAAATAATAAAAACAAAACCTTTTTGTGAAGAATCGAGTTAATCGATAACGTGAACCAGTTCAAATTACTCTGCCTAACGATTTACACCCGGTTCTTCTGATTTTGTAAATTTTGTAATTTTTTCACTCATCCAAAACAAAACAATACAAAATACTATTAAATTGTAAAACTTTGTTCATTTTGTATGAATGCAACTATTTTTCAAACATTAGTCAAATGTCATCAAAAATATAAATGAAAGAATAATTAATTTTACTTTATTTCCCAAATCATTTATAATCAATGGTTTCTTTAGATTATCTTAATTTATGGCATAATTATAAACATATAAACAAATTCAATGCTATGTTTCTATGGCTGATATTTTTGTTATGAATCTGAAAATTAAGTTTTGAATTTGAAACTCAATAATTAAATTGATGTTTGAAAATGAAAAGTTCAGAAGACCTAATCCAATGAATTCTTATTCATTTCAACTTACAGTTAAAACATTGAGACTAAAGGAGAGGTAGAGAAGAAGTGTTTCGTTTTCACAAACAAAAAAATCTTTTAGTTATTATGAGAGATATGAGAGAAAATTTTTAGAGAATTTTTTAGAAATGGTCTCAAAGAGTATTATTCTTAATGGAAATGTCATATAATCAGTGGTTTGTATCGCATATCAATTTAAAAGATGTATTGTTCGCATCCATTTCGAGATCAGTTTACTCCTCAGAATAATAGGAGTTTTTGAGCCAATTATTCCAAAAGGAATATTCATAATATTGATAATAATATGCAAATCAAGTCCTATCAGATTTCATTGAATCTCAATTAATAAGCAGTGCATTAAAGCTTTCGTTTCTCATTATTTCAAACAAATGTAGTTTTTAGTCATTATTATTAACCATTTGATTAAAAATTTCAATTGAATTGTTTTAGATTTGAATCATTAGAATCATCATTACTTTAGTCTATTATTAATAATGCACTCAATAAATAATTGATAATAAATGACTGAATTAGGTTTTTAATTATTTTCAAAACATTTGCCAAGACCTTTTTTGAGTTTTGAAGGAAACAAACGAATCTGAACTCTAAAAAAGTTTTTAATTGATTTACAATTAATAATTGATTCATAATTTAACCAAAGATTTAATAAAATTCACACTAAATGACAATACCTAGTCTTTTGGAAAAATCTAAATTTTGATCTAAGTTTTGATCAGACCCAACCTCAGGGGGTACCAAATTTTTCATGGGGGATAGGTAGGGGGTGAGCCAAAAATTTTGAAGACCTTTTGAAGAAATTTTTTTTTGCTGATTTCTTCCAAATTTTTTTTTCCAAAAAAACCTCCACAGACTTAGTGTCTACCCATAGACTAATGTATAAGGAAATCCTTGGCTCAAAGGGGGGTAGTGGCACTTGGGAAGGGGGTATAGGGTACGATTTTACGCGTGGGATTTTTCAAATAAAATTGATCTGTAATTGATGATCATGCAGATTTATTAATAAAGACCTAATCGGAGGCTTGTTTTAACTTTTTAAAGGTTTTGTCAAATTTTTCAATTGAGTGTTACTCGAAGAATAAGATTTAACTAATGCTCAAGGTTCTCCAAATCAGAAGAAAGTAAAACGAGGTTCGCTATGATCTTACACTTGAGGAGGATCCGTTAAAGATATTTCCCTAGACCTTGATCAAAATCTTAGAGGGGTTTAATAAGGGTTAAGATGGTGAAAAATATGGACATTTTCTGGCAAAAGTCATATCGGCCTAGTTCACATTGTAGTAAATGTGTTTTAAATCCAGTCTAGCATTTAAACAAAATGGCCTAAAATGGCATTTTTAAGGGGGATCTCTTCAGATCTCTCTATACTTTTGGGCGCAAATATTGTCAGCACAGGGGACTATATGGCAAAACCCCCTCATTGGAGAACCCTGGTGGATCACCAATATTTCAGAAGTTATAGTGGAATGTAAAAAAGCGACGGAATAATAGCCAATCCGATAGAATTATTGAGACTGTCGTTCAATGAGGGGCTAAATATATGTCTAAACTAATTCAATTCAAATTATTAAATAGCTTTGAAGGAATTAAAGAGGGAAATGCAGGAACATCTTTTCAAGCAAAAAATTAGGGGTATTAGAGATTATAACCATATTGTAAAATAGTAAAAAGTTGATAAAAGAGAAAAATATCCATGTGTATTTAGTTAATTATAAACAGAATAGTTTAAAATCTTTTGAATAGGCAATAACAGTGATCACCATGCTCATTGACTTTAGATGGGGTCAGGAGTGCTAAGATTGCGAAAAAATGACCCTTTTTGGGATAAATACTGTTTAAATTGGATTATTTCTCAATGAGAATGATGAGAATTAATTTAGTTTTATGACAAGGTTAATTAACCCACCCTTCCTTTGGTTATCTCTCAATTACAATGCAATTTATGAATTGATAAAAGTGTCATGATCACTGATAAAACTATTTCATTCGATGTGATTTAAATAAATTGGTGTTTAAAGTCAATTAAAACTGAATTAAGCGAAGAAAACAATTATTTCCGGTGAAGATGACCGTGCATTTTCTTTCACCATGATGTTATCACGCTAGAATTTTGTCAAAAATTTAAGGATAGACCCCTTCCTCTAGGATCTAGAGTCTTCAGACTTTCAATAGTGATGATTTAAACATTTTGTGTGTATGTGAGTGGCATTGAAGTGTTGGCTGACTGACCACTGAAAGACTTCATATACATGTATAGCAGGAATTCGATTTTAGTGTGGATTGAAGGGTCTAACTCACACCAACCTGGAATAGAAAATAAGTCATTTATCCCCCTAGAATTTTATCTATTCATCGAAGTCTATTTTCCATCGTTTTAACCGAGGCTCCCCTCAAGTCACTCGGTATTCCTTATGTAAGTTAAAACATTTCAATCGTGTAATCGTAGAGTTATAAACATTTTCTTCTCTGAATGATTTGATGCAATCGTTTAACCATTACTTTTGGCTTTTAATCAAATTAAAGAATCAATACTAAGAAGTCTTTTAGATTGTAATTCAGTTTTTATTGTCGATATGAAAGAAAGAAAGAAAGAAAGAAAGAGAGAGAGAGAGAGAGAGAGAGAGAGAGAGAGAGAGATTGGTAAAAGACTGGGCCACTGCTGTAACTCACTGTATATTATGATATAATGTCTAAATTATTCAATTATTCAGGGTTAGCCTCACTTTCAAGCTATTAAGTGTTTAATTTTATCTCATTTTGTTACTATAGAAATGTTGTAATTCTGGTTCAAATTCGCAAAAACAGTGGAAAAGTTAATAATAATTTTGATTATATATAATAACAATAATTTCAATTTCATTGCTTTCATTCACTTTATTCGAAATTTTAAAAATTGATTTTGAAAATTATGGACGGATTTTGCAATAAATAAACTTAAACTAGGTTAAATTGAAAAAATTAAATTCCATTCAACAAACTGTATGAAAATGAATTAAATATTATCCAAATGTTTAAAATTTTATTTAATCCGATGACTTTCATAAAAGGGAAGATACAGTCGTTAATGAATGCTTTTGACCTTTCCATAATAACATCAACCTATATCAACAACAGGCCGTTCAGGTCATAACTTCATTTTAATGTCATGTAATGTAAACAATAGAAGCATTGGATTTGTACGAAGGCTGACAAACAATCACTCCATGAAGTTATTAGCTAAACGGCTGAAGATTTGTTGGAATTGCATTGAACAGGCTGAAGTTATTCTGGAAAGTGTCAAAGGCATTCTTTAACAACTGTAAAATTTGTAAAATATTACCCGAAAAATCAATTAAAATACTAATTAATTTTTTGAATATTCAGCGAATTTATAATTGAATTTTGGAAGTCATTCAAAATGTTTGCCGAAAATTATAAAAATTTCATCAAAAACATGGCACAGAATGAAGAAAAGAAAAGAAATATAGTCATTCTATTTAATCAAATTGATCATGATAATCGCAAACTAAAATAAATGGTTACACTTTCATTTGTGAGTGAGTGAGTGAGTAAGATCAAAGTGAGTGAGTAAGATCAAAGTGAGTGAGTAAGATGGTGGTTTTGATCAAATATTATATAAAATACAGCGAATGTAATTCAAATATAATCTTCTTATGAATGTATTATGTAATAATTTAATATATATGAATGTATATACAAATATATATATTTATAAATTGAGTCTTGCAAATTGCTTCATTTATAGTTTTATTTTATTGTTAGTCCAAAGATATAAAAAGAAACAATAATTTCGGTCCGACTTTGAAAGTTGAGAATTTGAAACGATATAACTTTATTCTCAAATCTTAATATTAAAACTTTAGAATTCAATTTAATTGTTCGCATTGTATATATATATACAACGTATTATACAATATATATATATATACAATGCGAACAATTAAATTGAATTCTAAAGTTTTAATATTAAGATTTGAGAATAAAGTTATATATATATTATGTTATATTATGTTAATATATATATATATCTTCGGACTAACCATAAGTTAACAATAAAATAAAACTATAAATGAAGCAATTTGCAAGACTCAATTTATTAATAAATATCAATAGACAATGATGCTAATGAATTTCGAATAATCTTACTCATTTCGCAATTATTTATTGTTAAAAACATATTTAGATATAAATAGTTATAAACAAATGTATAGTTCATTGCATCGTTTTGAAGTAAAAACAAGTGTTTAGGAGAGACTCAATGGTCTCAACAGCCAAACAATCCTTTGTTTTAATTTTTCAAATTATTGGCTTATTTTAGAAAATAGTCAAAAGACTCTCAAAATATACAAAAGATTGTCTGATAACTGTCTGATGAGTTTACAAACTCTGAGCACATGTTTAGTGTTGAACACAAAAAAACTGAAAGTAAGTCATAATTAGATAAAGTAAAATATCCTTTGCGTTAGAAATACAAGTTATCTCTCATTTGAATAAATCTAATTTCTCTCTAAAAGTTTCATAAAAGATGATAAAACATTTGATAAATAACAAGAAACAAATTATTTAAGTTTATATTCGATAAATTCATTTTTACATTAAAAAAAACTTGAATTTTATGAAAATAAGTTCTGAATTGAAAAACTGATTAATTAAAAACTAATTGATAAGAGAAATAACGACAAAATGTTTGCGATAACTCATTAGTTTTTAGGTTTTATTTCGAAATTTATAATAAAAATTGATTGATTCAATAAAATTCAAGAGACTCTCCTTTTTAAAAGCCATGCATTAAGTTTAAACCGTTAATTAACTCTAGTATTCAGCAAATTATTACTAAACAAGATATGATTTGTATAGTGTTTGGAATCAAATCTTCAATGAGTTCGTCGATTGGATCAATAGATCGGTTAGGAGTCGATCATTAATCGTCTATCGATCCAATAATATCCTTCAGATTTGTCATTAATTTAACATTTTTTTAATTAAACCCAACGATATGGCGCTCAACACAACAATTTCATGAATACACTAATTGACTAAAACTTTTGTTCATTTATTTATTGTATAAAAAAGTTTTAAATCTAATTTCGAATCAATTTTCGATCAAAAAGTCAGTTCATTTGACAAACAAAAAAAACAAATCAACTTTTCGAGTTAAAATTCAAAATGTATCCATGACATTTTGAATCTTGAAACTCAAAAATAGTTTGAAGGGTTTTTATTTAGTATAACAGCATTTTGTTTAGAAAATTTGCTACAAGATTAAAATAGCCAATCTCAAACTCATACCTAACAATACAATTCTCAACTGAAATACTCTAGTTAAGAGT
>JAQFXL010000451.1:0-20935 GCA_034693445.1 Edwardzetes edwardsi
ACTTGCAAGTTGCATTATTGACGGGGAGGATAATGTTTAAGATTATAATTTTCCAAAAACGAGTCATCACATAATTATTAGATTCCTTTCTCTTTATTTAAAAGCTTTTGTCAATTAAATGAATAATTTATTCCATATTTGTTTGTGTTATCATTAAATGATTTGTAAACCTATTGTTTTGATGGTTGCAATCAATTATTCACGAATTGAGGCTTTTATAAGAGAGAACGGTTTGAAAATCTAATTAATCTTTTGGCCATAAAAACAATGAAAATCAATTGAATGTTGTTTTGAGAAACACTTTTAAACGACAAATATTTTCAACTCTATTATCGATTTTTCCAATCTCTCAACGAATGGAGTTTTATAGGAAAGGACTGAATGTCTTCTATTAGATTCAATAGACTGTTATTTGATAACAATGTTTGCAAATTAGCTTTTTCACAATTTCTGTCAACAGAACAGCACAAACGAGTCTTTCAAAATGTAGAAAATCTAATAATAATGTTATTAATTATAATTTATACCTGCAATGAATTTGACACCAAATTATTTTATAATTATATTTTTCAGAATAGGACAGAATATTAGCTGACATTTCTTTGATCCATAATATTTTGACCTATAATTATGTCATTTTATTTTTGCAAATATAAACTCAGACCAAAACACGACTAATGAGGCGACTATTCATCTCTTGGAGTCCAAAAATAGTCACGAAATTCAAGTATCGAATGAAATAACAGAAAATAAATCCAAGAATTCGTTAATTATTCCGACAACAACTCAATTGCCTTCAATTGAATACGATATGAATAACAGAATCAGTGGCAACAGTCCAGTGGATCAGTTGACAGAATTGAGTGCAGAGCAAATCATTACGCCTTCAGTTGAAACTAAGTTTGAAAACAATGATATCGTATTTGATGGCATCGAAAACACAGTCTCATCGGTGATAATGACTGCCGACAAAAATAGCAGACATCAAAACAAGTCAAATGAATTGAGACATCAAACTATCAAAACTTATGGCAATCAGACCATCTCTACACAGAATAATTCTAGGAATTCAGTTCCAGAAGGTATGTGAAGCTAATTAATAAATTTGAAATTAAATTGAATTAATGTTTGCATTTACTTGAGTTGATCTCAAATTTTTGTATTGAATCTGAGTTTAGTTTTAAAGCTCAATGTAAACCATTAATAGCATCAACGTATTAGTTATGCTATCTTGCTCTTTCTCACTCAAACTCTTCAGTGATTTTCTAATTAAATAATTGTTTAATTTAGTGAATAGTTCTCTGAATATGACGACACCGGAGCTTATTGTCATTCCTAGTGAAGTAGCGAAGAGAGTAAATCATGATTTAAGCACTCAGGAGAGCCATAGATATAAGCGCTCATTCTTCAGGAGTTCATTGCATTCAAATTTAGATGAATTACTTAATATGAAAAGACGAAGACGATCATCCATTAGATCAAAGAGGAACACCAACTATGAGGATCTGTTGGCAACTCTTTTGGCTGCAGAAGAGGCCAAATATGACGATAATTATAATTTGGAGTCATTTGTGGATAAAAACGAATTGAATGCTTTGGCAATGAATTACATCTTAAGTGCTCTGAATTCAGGCAATTCTGATAATAAAAACATAGATTTGGATAAATTGAGTCAATATTATTACGACAATCTCTTGCCGTTAATCGAAACCATTGATTCTGACTCTGAGAGCGCATCCAATGAAGAAAGTATTAATCAAGAGCTCCCAATTATCGTCCAGCCGTACAGTCAATCTGTTATTCCTGTTGTACCCTATTCTGTTCCCAATCGATACCAAAGAATAAGGCGCTCCTATTATGATAGATATCGAAATCCGATTTCTGTCTACACCGGACTGAAAAAGAAAAGGGGTCAACATAAAGGAGAGTGGGGTCGCATTGTTGGTGCTAATAGTGATAGATCAACCTATGATGACGAAGCACAAGAGGCAAACAAAATTTATTCGTTGGCGACTCTTTTGGCAACTGACACATCAGCAGATGAGAACAGACTAAGGTATAAACGGTCGGCCAGACGTTTGTTTAAACCGATTACTACTTTGAAGAATATGTGAAAACTTTTGTGATATTTGGCACTCGTTTTTCAAATTCCAGATATTTGTCGCTAAAAGTATTTTATCCGATATTCTCTTAATATAATATTAGAATCTCATTGATTAGTGTTAGGGATGGCCACAGCAATGGTCAGCAATGGTCCTCATTTGCTTAAAAAGATTAAAATATTCAATTTAGTAAATAGTTGGGGAATAAAAGCATATTTTATTAACTTCATGGTTGTGCTGAAGAGATGAGCAGTCAATGTATTGGGAAAATTGCTGTCAGAAACTGAGTGACATTTGATAGGAAACAAGCTTTCGTCAAATTTGAAGTGAGTGTGAAAAGAAAACCATCCTTACATAGAATCGCATAATTATATTCAAATTTATTTATTAATTTTAGTAATAATTTGCACAAATTTTGAAGAAATTCAGAATAACTTATAAATTGTTTGTATTTAAGAACCAATTATTTGAGAAATAATCCATATTTTGAATGTCTGTTTTGGAAACTCTATAATTGATAAAAATTATTAACAAAATATTATATTTGGATATAAATGAAAATTTGTATTTAATATCTCAACTCTACTGTAAAAACTAGTTTTAAGTCTGTTTTCAATTGACGTAAATATTTAATTTCATGAAAAATAGTAAAAATTACAATTTGTTTGAATTCGTAGTATTTAGAAATCGATAAAAGGTTGTAATTGTTTTGAACATATCTTTGTCTATTCTATTGTATAAATACATATCTATCACTATTATTATTACTAATTTTGGAATGATCGAGGAATAAAAAGACCGGACAATAGACCCATTATTTGGTAATAGAATGGAATAAAATTTGTATAAATTATTTTAAGACCAATGTAATGGAAAGAGCCCTGGTTCAATTTTTAACTTTCAATTGAGTGAAATCGTGTTTTGCCTATAAATTGTTGTAATGTTTTGTTGTATCGAATAATTATTTCAAATAAAAAGGTTTTAATAATATTTATAGTTTTGTTGGATTTGTTTTCTTTATATTTTCTGGTAATAAATTTTATCTGAACTATAAACAAACTTTTAATTGTGAATTTCCCAATAGAATAAGCTAGTTAATAGCTAGCAATTTCAATAATTCTTAAAACAACTGACAGAATTTGATGGCTTATAAAGCAAAACATAGGAAAGTAATTAATGTCAAAAGTCTAATAAAAATTCAATGGAAACTCTAGAGCTGGAAATTCCTGAGCAATAGAACAATCCCATCGCTGAGTGCACCTGTCCCATTTATTAGTTGTCTATGTATTGATTGGATCGAAGTTAGCAAAGATGTCAGTAATGAATCGCCGACAACCTGTCCCACAGATACTACTCATACATATTGATAGTGTTATAACAAGTTTTGATTTCTCAATGTCGACAACAAATATGAATATTTTATTACTAATAAACAGTGAAAACCATTGTTAACACAGAATGTAATAACAATAATACCTCACTATCTCTCTATTCAATACCAGCAAAGGATGAGAGGAATCGGTGTTCAGACGAGTATTTTAATGAATACATAGATTATCTGACATAAGGAAAGAAACTCATAAAAAATACTCCAGTCATTTGTGAGTTAAGACATGAGTCGAGACATAAATTCAGTTTTTTATCAGTGTTTGCCTATAAATTGTGAATAAGATTTTCGTCTCTTTTCTTATCCATTGAAGTGAACCGATGTTCAGAACTACTTGTGTTGCGAGAGATCGACAATAATTGTAATAATAATACTAATAAAACGAGTGTTTGTATGAGAAAATTGCAGTTTTTGTGGGTCACTATTACAGCCAGAAATCAGTGCTCAGCATATTATTCATTCTGCGTTTGTCTCTTTCTGTAAAATGTTTGTGCGCCTGGATTTGCGGGAAGTAATGCCTATTTTAACAATTCGGAATATTGATCCAAGATTGAAACTTTTCAAAATTGAAACACTTCGGTAAAGGTTTCAAATTATCATTTTATGTGCTCATCACTGAAACCATGAGTACATTACTCTTTGACTCTTCTTTTGTCTCACATTACTATTGGACTCACATTTATTTATTGTTAATATTCATCTCATTTGTGGTAAGTCTACAAAACTGTTGATTTAAAATCAAAATTTCAATTTTAACCTTTCAGTGAATTCATTGAATTTTGGTTTCGGGCAATGATTTTAATGAATTAAGAAATGACCTTTTCTTAAGTCACTGTCCCATAGAGTAGTAATGATAAAAACTCTTTAAAAAGAGACATTTAATTTTTTATTTCAAATTTTGTAATCAATTGAATTGATCAAGCCTAATTATATAAAGAACTACAAAAGTAAAGTCTGTGCCAATTTTCTTCAATTTATTTGAAATTTGTATGATTTCATTGAAACTAACCGATCAATAAACCAGTCAATAAAAAGGTCTGTCTATGGATGAGTTGCAAAAGAAGTTCTAATAAAAGTTGTGATTCACCACAAATTCACCACAAATCAAATTTTCCGTAAATAGCTTTGAAATTATAGAAACCATAGGTTTGTGAAGAACTTCAATAAAATACTGATTAGTTTGGAGTCAATGAGAAGAAAAAATCGAGTTATCGCTAATATATTCTGTTTATTGAAATAAAACTCGTTTTGCATTTCATTCAAAGCAACAATTTATATAATAGACTAAATGAAAAAAATCCTAATAAATGCTCAAAGCATTATTCAAAGCATAATTGGGTTAATAAAAAGAAAACATTAAGAAAGCGTTTTCTGCTTTCCTCTCATTTGATTCACGAGTCTATCGTTTAACAAAATAATTCACTTTTTAAGGGTTCAGAAAATTGTTTTATTTATTGTTTGTGAAAAATCATGATATGATGATAGCATAGATTGAAAAGAATTAGTTCGTTCTCAATATCTCCTGCAAACTCAGCAAAGACTTTCTTCGTTATTTGATTACTTTACAGTCTATCCTCGATTTAAAATCAAACAGAGATTAACTAGAATTCAAATATGTAATAAAAGTGTCCGAAATTATCTTAATCTCAAATAAATTGCAAAAAATTGAATTGTTTTGCGTTTTTTTGATAAACTACTGAAGGAATGCCTGAATTATTCAATTTGCAAACCCTCTGCTACTAAAAACCGGACACTGACTATCGTATGTAAGTTGAGTAAACTTGCATAACACTTCTCTAATTGAGAACAGACAAACAATTGTTGGTCAATAATCAAATTAAACCATAAAGTATTAGAGACTTGTTTTAACAATAAGTTAATTCATTAAATAAATTGTCTCGAAGTGAAAGAAAGTATAATCTATTTAATAGTCACTGCAATGACATTAAACTCCAAACTTTTTGTCCCCAAAACTCTTGAAATAATTAGAATTTATTAAAACGAGTTTAATAGAGGCTTACAATGATCTGCCATCTAAACTAACTAGAACTTTTGCTTTTTAATCAATTTTAATTATATAATAGTAAAATCAAAAAAGTTGATAAAATAATGAGTTAAATAAGTCATAAAAGTAGTGAAAAACTTTTCAATGAATTGATATGAAAACTACTCAATAATTAGAAAGGAATGCAGAATAAAATTAAGTCATATTAAGACATATTTAGGCGATTCTCACATAACTCAGTCTAAAACACCCAAAACATGATTTAAATTGTATTCAATTGCCACCAATCAATACGGGGACGTTTTTATACAAGAAATTCCTGACATGCAAAAGCTATGAAATACAATGAAAACGTGTATAGAATTGACATTTCTCAATTTTTATTAATGAATTTTGGCCTGGTTCATTTGCATTCAACATTTTTCCAATTTTGTCCAAAAGGACTGAAAACGGCCTCTTTTTTAAAGCATAGAATAGATCTGACATTTGATTAGTAACTAAATTAGAAAAATAGAAATAAAGAGCTAAACAAATATGAAATTCATAGGAATGTAATTAAAATAATAATTGATTTGCGCTCATAATTAATAGAAACGCTTAAAACTATTCAAACATATTGTTCATTGTTTTTGCTTATAATAGCGGCAAACAATCAGACAATTGTATTGGATATTTGCATGCAGGCTATTGTCAGTCAACCTCCCGGAGCTCACTCTTGGCACTCAATATCATAGTTGTCTTAAATTTGTCCTCAAACTGAGTGGCGATTAATTATTATTATATGATTTATAATATAATTCAAGGACTTTGGTTAACAGCTGTAAAAACAAATACAATTATTATTAAGAAAACTATTCAAGTGATCGCACAGACAGTTCCCTTTCTAAGGCTATTGTTCCTGAACTTTAAGGGACACACCTTTTGCTTAGACCTTAACTAATAACCATATTCTTTGAAAATGAAAAATATAATTAATTTATAATTTGTAACAATTATTGAATAAGTTTTTCCAAAAAAAAATATATCAAACAATTCAAATGCGAATAAACTATTGATTGAATTTGAGTTACAAAATATGCATTGATTTTTCAGTTTTATTCAAATTTCTTTGTAATTAAATCACCATGCACAATTCAAGTCGATTAAATTTGATGTATAGCACAAAATTCTACTCAACTTTTCACATGACATCAATACTCAAATAATTTTATAGGAATTAAAGTCATGAATATTTATTTTGAAATTATTCATAAATTTTGTTTTGCTATTAATATAACTTAATTATAACTTAAGGTTCAAAATATAAATATTTTTTATCGAGATTTCACCAAAAACTCATAAGAAATGTATTCAAAAGGAAATTATTAATTCACGAAAAGGAAGTGATTTGATAATAATAATGGGAATTCTTTTAAAAAAAAATGTTATCTATCTATGAATCGCATATCAATTGAATTAATGAATTCCAGAATATGGAAAACCAGTTAATTAATTGATTTCTTAGAATTCCTAATACTTTATAAGATTAAAATGAGTGATAAATCGTAACTGATATTAAATCTTATTCTTGGCTCAGAGCAAGTAGGAAAATGAGCTTGATTCATACAAGTTTCAGATAGATTTTCAAGTATGATAGCCCCATGTACAATTACTTCATTTTCAATGCAAGGAAAACCTATTTTATAAATTCTCTAATAAAGGCTTTCTTTCAAATTATTTTTAATCAACGGTTTGAGCTTTTGTTCGCATTTATTGCAAAATAATTTAATAAATAAAAGCTTTTATTTATTAGTTCTTTGATTTGATTTGAGAACAAAATAACTGATTTGATATTTGTTTGCAGTCGAGTCAAAACGGTATAAGCGATGACTTCAGTCCGTCAGTGACCGCCAAATGCGAGCGCGGAGTTATGTATATATTTGTAGTCACTTTACAGCCATTCAATGGTGTGGTTCATATACGAGGCTATCGGAAGCCTCCCTGTCTTGTATATGGAAACGGAGGATTCAATACCACATTGAAAGTCAGTCTATTGGCCAATGAAAACGATGAGATATTTTGTGGAATTCATAAATACAATGTAATTCTCTGACAATACAAACAATCGACAAATTAGTTTAATTTGTTTCTCAATAGTCTGAAAGATCAGTTTCATTGGCTGTGAGACCACACAAATCACTCGAATTATCGGACGATAAGTACTTTTTCATGACTTGTGACCAATTAGGGTACAAAAGCGTTAGGTTTGTATTCTGTCCACCAATTGTCTTATACAGTAGTTAAGTCCAAATCTGCATGTTTAGAGGCGGCACTTATAGTGTTTCATTAAAGCTCACAGATTTGAGTGGAAAGCGAGTGTCAAGGGTACTTCATGGAAACCCATACCTTTTGAGAGCTCAATTATCACCATTTGACAGTAAAAAATGATCTTGACCAGTTGAAATTATAATAAAGTGATATTTGTTTTTAGTTATAACGGTATTACGAATAAAGAATTGTTTTTCATTCGGAGCGGACACAGAACGCGTACAACTAATCGATGAGTTCGGGTGTCCGACCAAAGCTGAACTCATGTCTCAATTCATTTACAACAGTTCCCATACGACTGAAGCCATAGTCTATGAAATGTTCAAATTTCCCGAATCTAATAAACTGAACATTCAATGCGATGCTATACTATGTCGGGGTGGCTGTCATGAGCCCATGTGCGACATGTCGGCACAGAAAGAAAGAAGTCTGGCCTACGATGGATACTCACTAATGTCTGCCTCCACAACAGTCTATGTTTTCGAGCCTTCAGATGAAAGCAGTGAGAAATTTGGATCAAATACTTAATACAAATTATTAAATGTTTTGAGTTAGTTAACCCTGCTAGTTTGACTGAATGCACAGAATGGCGTTTTCCGTGGCTCATAATTCTTTGCATTTGTTTGACGGCTCTCTTATTATTGATGTTATTATTGAATTTGTTTATGTGTTCATCACTTTCTTGTCGTTGCATCAAAACTGAGGTCAGTTTCAGATTATATTCATTTGAAACGAGAATTTAATTGCAGATAATTTATGTGACAATAGGTTGTGGAGAGGGAAACATCAGAGATGGATGACTATGACCCATATCAAGTGAACTGGATCACACCAAATTCGCGCAATGGGTCCAGAATGTCTCTCAACAGACCCGTTTACAACGACTCTTCATTCACATCGAGCAGATCTTTGCGATCGCCTCAATCTATGTATTATAGGGAACAGTTCTCACCCCGACATTATTCAACACTACAGCCCCCACCACATATCCGCCCACATTCCAGATATTCCACTCATTCAACAAAATCTCAAACCTCACAGAAATCCCGAAAATCCCAAAAGTCTCAGAAATTGCCAAAAATAGTAGAAATCGATTACAGCCACGAATATAAACCCTTCACGTATTCACTTCGGTAGTCATTACTCCCATTAAATCTATTTATTCCTAATATAATGTAAATATAAATTTGTTTTCAGTTTGAAAATTGTTATAATTTGTATAATAAATGTTCTTTCAAACCTTTTTCACTCAGGACGTACCCATTGAACCATGCTCATTTATATCTATGATATTGTTTGCCTTTGAAACACTGATTTCAATCTTGATTAATAAAAAGAATTTGAATTCAATTTTGATTCAATTGTAACCAAGTCAAATAGAACAGTGGTCAAAGTTCTATAATCAGAATCTCAACTTGGTACAGTTTTGAATAATGCAGTAGTTTTCGAATTGCTATAAATCGTCTCCAAGATATTTGGGATTATTTTTTAACGTTAAGAATGCTAATTTGTTTGGGTAAAAATAGCCTTGAAATTGTTTCTAAATATATATTTGTACTGGGTGACTTACTCACAATGGAATTTTCATTGCAAAGGTGGAAGGGGTCGTATTTATGTAAACCGCGCGCAAAACCTTCGGATAAACTAATTAGGTTATCAAATGGTTAAATATTTGAGGTCTTTAATTACACATTTGCGTAATTATCCAGCAAACATTAAAAGGTTATACAAATCAAAATCCTTTTGAAATGAACTTGTTTACAATTATTTAAAACTTTGGTAAACTATAATTACTGAGCGATCCCTCAGAGTCTCGGATCAAATGTTTGTCAAAAGTATTATGCAATCAATCGTTTAAATCAAACTCTAATTTGAATAACAATTGAATTTTAACCACAAATGAGTCATCGATCAGGTGATAGAAAGAAGACGATTGCAGTCAATGGCAGTACTCACTCGTTAGCACTGGTCGAAGAGAAACGGCAAAGACATCTGCAATCATCGTCTGAACCAATGCTGACATGTCTTAATGGTGTCAATAATTTGCGTCCGAAATGCGACCAAACTTTACGTTTGATTTTGTCAAACGTCTCTTCAGATTCAGCCGTCGTTTATGAACTCAAGTTATGGAATGATATCAAACAATATAGACATCAAAAGGTTTGCTTAAATCAAGACTTACTTTAAGTGACTTATTGTGGTCTCAAATATAGGACTCATTTCTGATCCAATATTTGATTGGCTTTTATGTGTCGTTAATGGAGTCAATTATAATGAAAGGCCGACACAAAGAGCCCTTTAATCTTCTGTCCAACTCTTGTGAATTGTCGCCAACCACTAGACTTTTGATATACAATATTCTGATCCGAATCGGAGATCTGAACCGTTATCTGAATAAGTCGTCTGTCGCTGAGACCTATTACTTAAACGCCAGGAAATTAGATGTATTTAGAGGTCATGCATACAATCAGTTGGCGATCAATACTCCTATTAGTCAACACTTTAAGTGTATTTATTACTACTGCAGAGCCGCCAAGTCTTGTGTCGAACCCATTCCTATTGCAGAAACCAATCTGAAGGTAGCGCTCAATAGATCCGATTCGGGAATTTTGAGATCAATAATGAAAGGCGGGCCTAATCCTAGTGAAGGTCCCAACGAAACAGAGGATCAGATAATAATGACTTATCCCCAAAAAGGCATCGATTGGTTCTATTTGTCTGTGATTTCGATTTATAGCCACAATTTTGACATTATTTTTAAGCCTTTAATCGAATTTTTGATAACTTATTGTGAGTTGACTTCAAACAAACATTTAGACGATTATCTCAATAATGATATGAACTTCGCGTTAATGGCATTCGATGTGGCGCTCGATTGGATCGCTTCAAAAGTCTTTCAGAAAACATTCTTCGATGTCTATGCAAAAGAATTACGTGATCTGAAGGCAGCCCTCAAGACATGTGCAGAAGTAATCGGCGATTACGATAACGATAATCAAAATATAAGCGAATCGAAAGCACTTTTTCACGACTATCTTCTCCAAGGATTCTCTCCTTTGAGTGGATTTCACGACAACTTAGACTTCGATTCGAGTGAAACACTTGTCATACAATCGTATGGTTTAATGAGTCGAGTGATCGACAAAATGGAGAAACTGTTCGGTAAGTCAATGAAACCGAAACGTATGCGAAATGTGGCGCTCGGAAGCATTCTTGAAAACGAGTCACCCTCTAAGTGATAGACAACACTTCCAGTCATTCAGAAAATGCTTTCATTTGTTTTCTAATGTTTTTATTTGTAATTCTATCGAATAAAGTGTTTGTATTTGAAATGATTTAATAAACTCCAAGAAATCAAACATTTATTTAAATTACAAATAAAATGAGAAATTACTGCAAAACAACACAAAACGGATGGAAATTACAATTTTATTTCCGAAGAATAAAACCTTTATTGGAATCGATTGAAGAAAAATGATATCAAAGTTTAAACACTAATCGTCTGACAAACCGTTGAATACCAGTGAAGTCTCACTGAATTGATTGGAAAATCACTTAATAATAATTTAGACGATTCTTAAAAAAGGAGTTTTGATCTCAAAGTGAAGAATAACTAAAATATTTGTTTCGAATAAAAGTCAAAGAAATCTATTTTTGTTTTAATTATTTCAACGATTTGTCGGACGATTTGCGTCTAATTTATGAGATTATAAAAAATGGGTTAAATTTAAAATAAACAAAATGAAAATCAGTCGGACTTTGCGGTTGCGGTCAACTCTTCGTTATTTGAATGCCAAGTGAGGCGGTCCTCATAGAACTTGATTACTATCTGTGCGACACAAATATGGGTTAAACCATTAAATATTGGCGCAGTGTTTAACTCATAATCAATACCTGAGGACACTTGACATTAGCCATCTTTGCCGGCACCAAATCGGCCTCATCCGAGTCCAACCACTTCATTAAGAACATCAGTTCTCCGGAGGCGTCGGTGGCGCCGAGAATGCGATCGGGTCTGAGTCCCCTCTCAAAGCCTCCGCGCGGTTTCTTCATCGCATCCTCGAAGTCTTCTTCAATGGACTTGTCTTTAGGCGGTCGTCCAGGTGTTGACCTACGCGTGCGTTTCTCCAAAACGGGAGTCTCAACCTCTCGCGATGCAGTTCTTCGTGTGGACTCACGTCCGCCGCGAGCCTTACGCTTCTCTTCAAAGTGTTGGATCAGTTCTTCGCAGTCGAGGTTCTCATAGGGTTCCCAAGTGTTCTCTTCGTCGGGATATCCCTTCCATTTGAGAAGATATTGTATTTTTCCCTTAACATTGCGTTTGTCGACCACTTTCTCGACAATATAGTCCTCAACGGGCTCTCCCTCTCCTTCGTCGTCACTTCGCTTAGTCTTTCGCGGCATCCGTTTTGTCGGTTCGCTTTCGGAATCAATTTTGAGTTATTATTGGATTTCTGTTAAGAAATCGAATTTATTTTGAGATAAATTTGAATCAAATTTAAAATTGATTTCAATTAAAATGCAGTCAAAGAGTTCACAAAAACAAAATAGCGGTTAACTCTCTACTAGAGCTCAGATTTTCTTAAGCATTGACTCATTGGAAACAACACTCGAAGTGTTGGTCTTTTAATACAATTCAGACCTCTATTAGTGATGCGAAAAAGCGCTAAACAAATGACAATACAATAGATTTAACCATTAATTACGACAACAAATGAGGCAAACATTTTGTCGAAATCCAAACAAAATAAGCGATTATTTGAGTCGTTATTAATTTTTTGAAAAATATTATGATTTTAATGTGATTTTTACTTAATTTTTTGGTTAAAATTTCGTCATTTAATAAATAAACTGATTTAACAATTATTTAATTAACGATTTAATGGATAACCTCGAGTTTAACGACGCCTCTAAAGAGGACAGAGGAGCGATGGTATGTCTGATAAGTCGAAGTCACTGATCGTAACTCGAATTTGTTTTGATTTCCAGACTTTCGGTCGATTAAAGATAAACAATAATCATATTATCTTCAAAAACGGCAAAACAGGAAAAGTAGAGACAATCCCGAGCTCTGACATCGAGTCCCTTACGTGGCAGCGAATGGCCGCCGATTGGGGACTAAGAGTTATGACCAGAAACGGAACAATGTTTAGATTCGGCGGTTTTAATGAACCCGATTTCGAAAAGTTGCATAAATTCTTTTCCCGAAACTATTCGATTGATTTGAAACCAAGAGATAACTGTCTTCGAGGATGGAATTGGGGAACCGCTAACTTCGACGGTGCGGTACTCGGCTTTGACATCAGGAAGAATGACCGCGCATTTGAAGTGCCGCTAATGAATGTCAGTCATTGCGCGACAGCCAAGAATGAGGTGACCCTAGAGTTCCACCACAACGATGACGCGCCCACCAGTCTTATGGAAATGCGTTTCCACATTCCCACCATTGATGGCATAGATCCGGTCCAATCGTTTATGGAACAGGTGTTAGACAAGGCGTCCATAATTCAGGCCACCGGCGAATCTATCGCCACATTCAAAGAGTTGCAGTGTTTGACTCCAAGGGGTCGGTACGACATCAAGATTTTCCCCACTTTTATTCAATTGCACGGAAAGACATTCGATTACAAGATTCCGATAACTTCTGTATTACGACTCTTCCAACTGCCCCACAAAGACAGCCGTCAAGTCTTCTTTGTTATGAGTTTGGACCCACCCATAAGACAGGGACAAACTCGATATCATTTCCTTATACTTCTGTTCAATAAAGACGAAGAACTGGCCCTCGAGTTGGGTGTCTCTGACCGCGAAATCGCCGATAAATATGATAACAAACTGCAGAAGAATATGTCGGGTGCTGTATATGAATTGGTGGCCAAATTGATGCGAGTTATGGTTCAGAGGAAGATCACAGTCCCAGACGCGTCATTCTGTTCACAAAAAGATATTCCAGTGATAACCTGTTCTTACAGAGCGAGCGCTGGTCTGTTATATCCGTTGGACAGGGGTTTCATATATCTGCACAAACCTCCCATTCATATCCGCTTCGATGAAATCCTTTCCATTAACTTCGCCCGAAGTGGAGGTTCGACCCGTTCTTTCGATTTCGAAGTGGAAACCAGAGCCGGGTTTGTCCACACATTCAGTTCCATCGAAAAGGAAGAGTACTCCAAACTATTCGATTTCGTCTCCAAAAAGAAACTCAGAGTCAAGAATAGGGGAACGGAAGGAGAAAAGAATCGCAAGAATACGGACGAGGATCTCATTGATTCGGATCTGGAGGACGAACCCGACGCTTATCTGCAAAGAGTGCGCGAAGAGGGAAGGATTAGGACTGAAGTGGGCGACGACTCCGATGAGTCGGACGAGTCTTTCAATCCGGACAATGTTAGCGATGATGTCGCCGAAGAATTCGACTCCAATGCCAGTGGAAGTAGTTCTGAGGGCTCCGGTCATGAGGACAGTCCTAAAAAGAAGAAGAATGAAAAGAAGGAAAAGAAAGAAAAACCCAAAAAAGAGAAGAAAAAGAGAGACAAAGAGAAAAAGAGACCGAAGAAAGAAAAGGACGAAAATAGACCGAAACGACCGCAAACGGCGTTCTTCTTGTGGTTGAATGAGAACAGAGAGAACATCAAAAAAGAGGACCCATCGCTCAGTGTCATTGAAGTTACCAAAAGGGCCGGAGAGATGTGGAAAGAAATTAAAGATAAGTCTAAGTGGGAGGCGAAGGCGGCACAGGGCAAAAAGAATTATGATAAGGAAATGGAAGAATACAGAGCTAGCGGTGGCGCCGACAGACAAAAGAAGGCTTCCTCTCCCAAAAAGAGCTCCAAATCCGATAATAAAAAGTCTCCGACAAAAAGTGGTTCCTTTAAGAGTAAGGAATATATCAGTGATTCCGACAGCAGTTCTGATAGCGATGACGACAAGAAGAAGAAGAAGAAAAAGAAGTCTAAACCAAACAAAGACAAAAAGCCGGACAAGAAATCTAAGAAAAAAGAAGATTCAGACGTCGAAATGAAATCCGGTGCGGAGTCAGAGGAAAGCGCCGCAACACCAAAATCTGAAGACTCCGACTGAAACACCGATTGTTTTTAAATGGATTAACACTGACTCATAAATTATATGCTTTCGATCACTGTTTTAAGCGGTTAATCAAATTATATTCAATAAGTTTGTATTTCAACCAAAAATTCATTATTTTATCCGATTTTCATTGAATTCAGTTTATTCTCTAATTTCAGAATCGATTAAAAGACTAAAATTTTGTCAAACATTTGTCTAAATTTTCAATTTATAAACGACTTGCAAATCAATGACTTCTATTTCGTTGACTTCTCTATCAGAGTGTGTCCTTCAAGTAATGTCTGAACTGGAAAAGAAGTAACTTGTTCAATTAATGTTAATTTATGACCAAATTTAAATTTGAATTTATTCAAAATGTATTGCAATCTATAAAAACACTATTTGTTTGAAACAATTGTTCGATGAATTAAAGCATTAGTTTTGACAAAAGTTGTGCTCAGAATAAAACTCAAACTAAAAGTGATTTTATGACAAAATATATTAAATTATTCGTCAAATTAGAAATCAAATCAATGATGAGATGAATGATTAGTATGTGTTCACAGCTCTTCACAGCTCTTCAAAGAAGGTAATCCTCGCTTTGGTAGTCCCGGAACGGGTTCGTCGCAAAGTCGAGTATTTTGTTTCTCCTCGATTAACATTTTCGTCGTGAATCCTATCAAAAGGCGTCAGTTTATCCTCAACTTTAAGGATCTGTATCTCTGACTTCAAGTCCCGAAGCTGTTCCTGTAAGTGACGAGACTTTTCCAAGTATTCCATTCTTTCCTTTTCTATTTCAAAGGCTAACTTCTCGACGTCTGTATCTGTCAACAGATCACAAGCCGTTGCACTCAAAATGCTGGACACATGCGATCGAGCAGACGATGACATCGCTCCCGATGTGGTCACTGTTACGGAACTGTTTCGGAAATGGGACGGATAGACACCATTGGAAAAACCATTGGATATATTTGAATGGAAGCCCAAGTGATCGGTCGAAGAATCGTTTAGTCGCAGGTCATTGAGGTCTCGCAAAATAGTTATTCCATTATTGGAAAGGCTTTCAAAATAATTGACTTCATCGCGACTTTCCATCGAATTGATGCCATTAATGGCCGAACTGTCGCCGTAATGACTACCGATATGTATATTTGTTCCGTTGGTTTGGTTTATACTCTTTGGTGAAGTCGTTGTCGCTCTCAACACATCCATTAATTTTTCTTTCGCTTGTCTTTCAGACATTTTTGCTCTGAATAACTCATCCCTGAGCTGCTCAGCCTCCTTAGTTCTGCGTTCACTTTCCTCGACCATTGTGGAAGCCAACAGTTCAGCCTCTGCTGCCTTCCGTTCCATAACAACCTTCTCTTCTTCAGTCTTAATGGCACTGATTTTGATTCTTTGGATCTCAGCCTCGGCTTCGGCCGCCTTTTGTGACAAAAGCATTGCCTCTTCCTCGGCAACCCTCGCCTTTTCAGCTAACAGTTCGGCAGTTTCTTCGCTCCTTCGTAGAGCCTCCTGAGCGCCGTGTGCTTCATCTTGGTATTGAAGAAGCCGTTGTTCAAGCTCACCTCTCTCTCGTTCTGCCTCTTCGCGCAGTCTCTTTTCTCGGGCCAACTTTTGTCTTTCCTGTTGTCGTCTGGCCTTCTCTTCTCTCGCCTGTGCTTTCATTTGTTGCAATTCCATGGAATCGGGTTTACGTCTTCGCATAAAGAGGTCGTGATTTCCTATACAGAGGTCTAAAATAAGTTTATTCATCCGAGTCTTCGAGGAATAGAACTGGAAGTGAGGTGAGTGTGTTCTGTCCACCGGCTTTATTGTGAACTTCTTGTCGTCATAACTAATATTTCTGATTTCACTCCACGGAAACGATATCTTTGGCGTCAATTTGTTGTTCTTTTCATAAATATTGAGTCCGAGTGCTGTCACTCCTAACCAGAGTTCACTCTCTTTCTTATTACTGATGGGAAAGTAGTTAACGCCATACATATCCAAGTCCTGTGCAATCTTGAGGTACTCCATTTCAGCCTCATCTCTAGTCATTCCTCTGTGGTCTGCGTACCATATTTTGATCCTTTCCTCCCACATTTCTGGTGTCATCTGGTACTGATCGATAACCCTCTGAGGTAATAGGTCTTCAGCGTCTGCTAACATTCCCGGCTTATAATTGGCCTCATCGTAATCACCATATTTTGCTTGAACCGCATACGATGCCAACAAAACACTGGCCTCTGGAGGACAGAATATGTCCATATTTAGAATCGCTTGTTTGACCTGAAGAAAGAACAGATGCTGAGTGATCTCTTGAATCAGTTCTTCGGCCACATCTTCGGGGAAAAATTTGGCCAAAAACAGAAACGACATCAACGATTCGCCTGACTTTAATTTTTTCTTTTTATGGCCGTCTTCTTGACTTCGATGGCACTGAATGTCCTGATCGATGATCTTCTTCTCCATTTTGAGCCAAGCAATAAAGCCTTTACTGTCGATGTATTGAAGACCAAAGTAGTGATCCTCCCGAAGACCAATCGTACGGCAGACGAGTTCGAAAAGGTCGCGGCCGAGCGCTAACCGATCGATGTCGAACTCGAGCTGTGCGTCCATCGAAGATATCACAACTGATATACATTTTCGCGAAGACGTCTTCGACTGATTGGACAGTGTTTTCATCGATTTCAACATTTTTTCGTTTCATTTATTTAGAAAAACAATAAAACTATTTAACAAACATTTGACACAATTTTCTGGTGTTTTTGTAAACAATGTTTACGTTAAGTATATTTCGTTCAGATTTTGTTCACATTTTTTAATAGTTTTCAATTGAATTGAATGTTAAAAATGTTTACAAAAATATTTCTCTTTTTCTATATTTTTATCAAAAAATAATTATAAATAAACTTTAAGTCAAAATCATTTCAAAAATAATTAAAATCTTGTGATTATGTTTTGAAATTATCTATTTATTTACATGAAGTCATCTTCACTGCAACACTCAATCAAAGCAATGAACATATTTTCCGATAGATTTCGTTTGCATTTTATATTCAGTTTATGAAGAATTCAAGAATCAAATCAAGTCTTTCAATAACTTTATCACTATTTTCATCGTTATTCACAATGATTTGATTAAATACCAGTTGAGTTACAATAAACTTGAACATATGAACTTGTAAAGTATCAAAACTTTATAATTCACTGAAATTAAATGCTTCTCACAATTAAATAGATTTTATTCATTCATTTCATTTTCACTAATATTTTAGATTCAGATAAAAAAGGTTTTTCTCAAAACAATAAACTTCTTTGAAGTCAATAATTCAATCGATTATCAAAACTTTGAAAAATGCAGTATTTATTTGACGATTCATTCAGTCCTCGACATGTTTGCCAACTGTCTAGAATTTGACTTTACCTGGGATATACTTATCGATCAATCCCTGGTAATATCTCTTCAATTCATTGACATCAGGGACTTCTGGACATTTGGAGTAGAGGTCGAATTTGTTTAATTCTTTGACCCATTTATGCATTTTCTCGTCCTTTTCAGAGCACAGGTAAGTGTAATCACCGCTTTGATGCCATGGATAAAATGAATGGTAACGAATCAAATAAAGGGCCTCTTCTGGCAGTTTACAGCCCTTGTGGTTCTTGAGTACTCTGTAGAGATACTCGTCGTGACCCCAAGACATCATCAGATTTTCGAGACCACAGTTCGGAGAATACATTCCGTATTTAGTATTGTATTTTGGATTTTTCATATCCGGATTGTCGGCAAACGTTTCTTTGTAGACAACGTGATCTCCCGGAGCACATCCCACTGGGAAAGTGTCTCCAACGACACACCATTGAGGCTCGCCATAGATTGCCATTATTTTACCCAAGTCATGAATGAGACCGATCAATTGGAACCACTCATTGTCGGGATGTACTTTACGTATTCCTTCTGCAGTTTGATATCCGTGTAAACTATTGGGTAAATCGATATCAACGTCACTCTCATCTACAACAGTGTTGAGCAGATCGAGTGCTTCCATAATGGGAAGTTCGACCCTGTCGAATTTGGTCCAAACATCGAGTCGGCCCTTCACGAAGTCCACCGTTTGTTTGCTGTGCATTACTTTGTAAGTATTGTAAACCATTTTCTGGGTTTCGTTCTGTAAATCCATTCAAAAAACAATAAAAGAGTTTTGAATAAAAAAAAACTTTAAGAAAGACCTCATCCTTATTGAAGTTTCGATATTTTTCTTCGGGTTTGAACTCTGGTCTATAGACTAGAGATGGGTCTAAAATAACGATCGGCTGTTCCACAGTGACAGACATTATGTTTGGATAATGTTTTATTGTCAATTAACCAAGATCACTGGTATTAACTCAAGTGACTAAAAAGCTTAAAGCGCCAGGTTTTTAAATGAATTCAACTCAGCAGAGGAGGAGTGGCCTTAGAGTTCAGTTGATTTAAACCATTAGTTACTATCTCTTCAATCAATCAGACATTTGAAGAGAAACTTAAAAAATATTGAAATGTTTTGATAAATATACAGATGTTTTCAGATTATAAATAAGATTAAAATTGTCTGAAAGTGTGATCCGATTTAATTCAGAAGTATTGTGAAAGAGCTCAAGAGCATATTTTAAAGTGCTCAAGTCACTTTATTGAATTAATCAATAATTGAATGGTACTTTTAATTGTTTTTAAAATATTCAACTCAATATTTGCTTGATATTTGACGGCGAACTCCAAACGATATTCTTAGAATATACGCATATTTTCCCAAACGACAAGGTGATTTATTCATTAATTGAATTGAATGAAACTCATATTGAGCTCAAGCTCTTTGGTAGACATCACTACCTAGGATATTGTACTCAAAGCGCACTATTCGGTCGACAAAAGTTTTCTTATCTCTCTATTTGTTTATTGCATTCGTTTGCAAAACTTTTGACAAATTCAAGAAGTTTTGGGAATATACCCATCAGAACGACACCACTGTCTCAACACAATGATAAGCCCATCAAATTGATGACATGAATCAAATGATGCCATGATCATTTCAGATTAGATGCAAATCTCAGATTGGCGTCATTTACATGTATATGGATTGATGTCAAAGACTATTCAATACATATAAAATTATTCGAGTGATAAATGAATCAAAAAATGAGATTTTTTTTCTAAAAACAAATAAAAAAATCTTATAATCGAAGTAAATTCCAAAACACGATATCTATTTGAGAAAAGTGAGCAGTGATGAGCATCTTGTTTGTTTCAAAATTAGCTCAAAAAGCTATTGTTCATAACTTATGAATCATAAGCTATTGAACTAAACTTATTGTTAATTCCAAAGATTGAAAGTTCACTCATCCATCAGATTCTTGAGATCAGTTTCAGGAAGTTATACATTAGATTAGATCCCATTCTGATCTCATTCTCAAAGTTCGAGATCTTGTGCTGGACTTCAATCAAATTCGAGTGACAAATATCGAAATATAAAGGTATTCCAATAACTGTACTAGTCACTATTAACAAGATTATTTGTTCAATTGATTCGATAACAAAGCACTTACTCTGCACTCATTCTGGAAGTTAATTGTCTTTATCACGAAAGTTATTATTATCTCTTTGATTAGACACGTGTTTAATCTCTATCAGGGTAAATTTACACATTAATCACAACATCAAACAGAATAGTTTCAACAATCACCTTTGGAGTTTATTTTTTAGTCACTATAAAGCATATCTCCCAGTTTATGTATCTAAATGAGCCATGCACATTTTAGCCTTTGTATATTTCGATGAGTTTTTAAATGAATGACCAAAACCTCAATCATAACGAATTGTTCACAAATTTGTCGGTTTTTAAATTTCAAAAGAATTTTTAAATAAAAAACATTTGTAATCAGATTTGATTTGATTTTATTATCGGAATTGAGTTTATTGTAACATTTGAATGGAAATATGAGTCAATAGAATTTAAAATCGATGAGAATTTTATTTATTCAAAATCTAAAATCGCATTAATTATACAAATTTGTGTTTAATTAGAATAGTTTTAATCAAAATTGTAATTACAA